>VUQK01022830.1:0-12543 GCA_015106715.1 Bujurquina vittata | reverse complement strand
TACTGTCATGCAATGGCTGTGTGGCAGGCGGAAAAAGGACCTCACGATAGGAAACCAGAGACGGACGTGGATATCAACAACTAAGGTTTATTGTTCAAAAACAAACAAAAACAAATGCAGGAGATGAACACAGGACACACAGCAGGAGGAGACTAATGACGAAGGTAGACGGAGGGTAGACGGACGACGCGACAAGAGGCACAGAAAGCAAAACACCAAAACTAAGAAACCAAAATCCTAAGGCATAACAAAAACAACGAATGTACACTGGGCCACCGGCCCAGGACCATGACACTTTAGAGCAGAAAAAAGTGATTGAAGTCTGCTGATGAGTGCTAACATACTGAGTATGTTAGTATGTTAGCACTCCTCATTAGGCATTCATGCCATACATCGATGTCATGAATACCGTCTACAGATGCAACTTGCTAACTAAGCTTCCTACAGTAACATTAGTTGATCTGTTTGCATTCAAGACAGCAATGGCCAATATACCAAAGTCAAAACAGGAACAACCCTCAATCCAGTGGGTGACGTCAAGGTGTACATCCGTGTTTTAGCTCCAGTCTATAACAACAGTTTCCTTACTACCAGCGTTTGTGCTGTTTAAGTCTTGTCATCTAATTTCTTTAATAGTGAGGACGTTTTCTGCTAAATGACAAACAGGAGAATAGAAACAGTGACAGGCTGATCAGTGCGATGGGGCTGGCAGAGGTGAGAGAAATGCAGGGAAAGATGAAAAAAGGAAGAGATGAGGCAGAAATGTGAAGTGACAGTGAGCAAATGACAGACTTTGGTTTGGATACGTGGGAAAACCAAAAAAGAAAGAAAGCTGGATTTGTTAGAAGGGGTTTTCTTTCTCTTTTTTCCCCCTGTTTAGCTTTCTTTCTTTTTTAATGATGTACCGAGCAGGCGTGGAAAGCTAGGAAGCTAAAAGTATGACCTCAGCTAATTCTTTTAAAACAGCTTCATCCAAACCTTACATGTAATCCCGAAGCTATTGTGCTGCTCGGTACACCAATCTGTGTGAGTGAACCTGGGTCAAATAGAGTAACTGAAGCATGGAAATTTAGCTTTTCTTCTCATGTCAGTCTGTCAGAGAGAAAGAGCACATTTAAGTGAATAGTGTATATATGCCAGACATGACAGTAAACTGGGGTTGGTAAGGTCTGTTTTGATTTAGATTACATAATAGATACCTCATATTCAACAGTTCACGAGTTTCCTCCACTTCAGGGGGAAACAGAGGTGCAAAAAAAGTGCCATCCGTTAAAGGGAGTTGCAGTAAAATGTTTCTTGTGACTATTTACTATTCAAAGCATCTATGATAAGTGGTGCTGCGTGTTAGTGTCGTTAACGTCTACCTGTGTTTTCTGACAGGCTTACTCATTAAGCACCAGCAAGAGTGAATGGTGATCATTAACTAGTATCAATAGAAAATTCTAACTTTTAGTTGGAAAATTAAGTCAGTTGATACAGAACAGAATAAATAATTGATGATAATTTAAAGTAGCGGCTCAAGAAAATTTGAATATTTTTAATCAGGTAAAAAAAAGCACAAAGCTGCCACAGAAAACATGATACTACTATAACCCTGAGAACCTACACAGACATAAGCTTAATAGTGCACAGGATGTGTAACAAAAATGTATTTAAAGTGTGTAAAGAAAAAATGTTCATGTGTATTATATTACTGAATCATAATTATTGATTTATTGGTATTATCACTTTAATTTTGCAGCTGTTGATTATTTTAATAACATATTTAGGTTTTCACAGGTGAAACAATCTGCAGATTGCACAAGGGTTGTGAGACAACAACCTGTTGCTACAGAAATGTGTGTATTTACCAACTGGATGGAAGTGGTTCCTGGAGGTTTCTGCCTGTTGCTGGATAAAATCGGTCGCAAAGAAGATGCTAAATCAGTCACCCTGCACCTGATTCTCCTGGAGGTCTTTCACTGTTAAAATTGACTTCTTCTTCTCAATGTCACCAAAAGTAAATAAATAAAATGGAATGGAACGGAGTTGATAATATACCTCAATTTGAAAAATTACAGAAGACCACTAAAGGTGTGCATTAATGTCTCGCATGTGTTGCCCCCCTGGCCCGGTGGGTGTCAGGGAGCGGCGTGGTCCTAAATCCTGCAACTGTGTACATTAGAATAAAGAAGCACAAAACATGAGCTTGTTTACAGCTTGACTCTGCGCCCTTAAACAGGAAACACAAACTCATCAATGACCTCCCACAATAACCAGCAACTCGTTGTATAGTGTAGTGTGACAGATATTAATACATTCAGGAAATTCACCAGTAACCTTAGCAAATATCATTACATGGAAACTGAAGCAGAAGGAAGTAAATCTAAATCTAAATCAGCATTTCTTCCAGTTATACAAACATACCACTGGCAAGCTGGCAGGTTTTTCACCAGCACTCTGTCACCTGGCTGGAGAACTACACGATTTTATTGTTTCTTGCCCTTATCAGAGGATTTTCACAGATTGTTGCTGCAGTTTCATGCATCCTCTCTATTTCTGTGCATACGATTGTCGATCTGATGCTTCAGGATCTCTTTTTGAGGGGAGTAAGTGTGGTAAGTGTGGAGGTTGGCCATATAAGAGGAAAAATGGGGAGAAACCAGTGGCCTCATACCTTGTGTAATTATAGACATGTACTGTACAAAATGGGTAAGATGATCTTGGTCCAAGGTGCATCTGGAGGAGGGTATGGTTGACTCTTTCCATAAAATTGCTTTGTGGATGATATGGCATAGTTTGAGAACGACCAATACCAGGCAGATTCTGTACCCTTCTGAACTAACTATTCTCAAACTCCTTCCCCTGATCGTGGTGGATTTTCTGAGGCTGTCTGGAGCAAGGGATGAATTTATGGAAAATTTTGTCAGCTGCTGTTTTTCCTGATTTATTTCTTGTTGGATACGCCTGAACAAAGTGTGTGAAGTGGTCTACAAGGACAAGAATGTACTCATAGCCTTGACTTTGGTAAAGTCAATAAGGTAGTCAATAAAAAGCAACATGAAAGGACTGCTGGTGGTGATGTGTTCCATTAGTGTTTTCTGTGGGAGATTGGGACACTTCTGTTTTATTAATATATTCCTCTATGTCATACTGCATGTTGGGCCAATAAAACTGTTCACAGGCAAGATGTGTTACTTTATCAGCAACAACATGGTGATCCTTCTGAAGTGTTTTTAGCACCAGGGGCTTTAACTTTTCAGGGAGAACAAGCTGTCTTTTTGCATTCATAAAGCACTTTTTGTCTATTTTCTCAAGCTTTTTTTTTGTCTCTCTCAGTGGGAGTCCAGTTTTCAAGCTTTAGAAAGACCACTTGCTTTATGGTTGGGTCAGCCCGATTGAATATTTTTCAATGCAATATTGGAAATGCTCTCAGATGGCACAGTATCTGTGTGTCCACTATTCACTTTCAAAGCCATTCATTTAGCAGTTTAGCTACAATACTCCTGTGCTCTGCTGTACATATGATGGGTATTTTTGATACTGCCTCCAGGTGCTATGGGTCAATCTTAACTCCATCTCCTGATACCAGACATCCAAGATAGCAAACCTCTCTTTTGAACAGGTCACAGTTTGTGGGTCTCGGTTTAATTCCATGTTTTCTAATGTGGCTAAGAACTTGTCTGAGGTGGTTTAAATTGTCCTCAAAGGATGTGGAATAACACAGCACATCATTAAGATATGGAGCACAGTACTCGTCTCGAAGACCTTCCAGCATTCCCTCAGTACACCTCTAAAATGCTGTAGATGCATTTGTCAAGCCAAATGGAATCTAAATCTATTCAAAAAGTCCCCATGTTGTGCTGTGAGGTGTCTGGATTCCTCGCTGACATGTGCTCTATTAATCTAATATGGAGAACCATGTGTTGCCACCCAAGTTGTCAAGCAAGCCCTAAATGCACAGCAAAGGGTGATGAACTGTGAAGTTTTTTCTGTTCAGTCCATGAAAGTCCATACATAGCCACAAACTCCAGTCCTTTTCATGGACACAGACAACTGGAGAGGAATATGAGGATGCAGATTTGTAGGAGATTCTCTACATAGTCTTTAACCTCCTTGTACAATGGCTTAGGAATAGTTAAAGTGCTTTTGGACTGGGTTGTTATCTGCCATATTAATCTTTAGCTGTATATTGGGTATGCAGCCTTGCAAATACATCAGATTCCTCAACGTGTATCTGACACAACTTCCTGCTGCTGCTGGTCAAGATGCTCTCGTCATCTCGGGGGGGTATCACTTTCAGATGTGTCAGACAGGGCTATTTTCTCTGTCACTGGTTTCACTGGCCTGGTTAACCCGCATGGCACTCATGTAGGTATCAGTTCATTGTCTGCCAATCTATGATTTCTTCTATGCAGCGTAAGACTGTTCTTGGTGACAAGAAAATATCATATTTGGTTGAGTCCACACTGGGATTTTTTTTTTTCAGCTTTCGAGGCACCAGTAGCCATCAACTAAGGCAGGAAACAAATCTGTCCCATCTGGTAAATCTCTTTTTAAGGCTGGTTCAAATAATATTATGCTCCCTCAGGCCAATATATTGATATTGTATTTCACTTGACATATTTGGACACTGGGAACTGTAAGACCTCTCTTTCCCACTCTGATCATGTCACTTACAGGATTTTCCCATGCTGGAGCTTCACTGACAATAGGAACAATAGTTTCAGTTGTATCTCTGTGGAGTTTTAATCCCTCTACTAACAAATCACTTAAGCTGACGATTAGGATCATGACACTGAGGCTCTCTGGTTCTCAAGACTCTCTAGAACGACCTCCTCATTCACACTGAATCCCAGTAACAGACCACTAACACAGCTCTGACTCACTTGCATAGGTGTATGTATGGCTACTTGACCATGTTTTGCACCTTTGATTTCCATTAGCATTTCAGTCCAACCATCAAAAGGTACTTTAGTCCCGTTAACTGCTGTGATTCTGAGGGGATCACTTAGCAGAAGCTCTTCAAGTGACTTGTCATCTAGTAAATGCTCTCTAACCAAGATTTTGCCAGTATAGTGACCTGAGCCCCACTGACCAGTAGCTTCTCAGTTGGTACACCATTAAGGTAAAAGGTAAGCATGCAACTTTTACCCATCAGCCTGGCCATATGACTTCCTTTCCTCACTCTGTTTCTTAAGGGTAGCTGGCTATCAGTGGGAAGTTGTTGATGAGTTTTCTCTCATGGCTTGTTACAGTGGTTTGGGACTCTGGCTCTTGTGTGGTCATTGGTGGTCCCTCCCCAGTGACCCCCTCATGTTTCCCGCGATTTGCTTATGGACAGGCATCCCACGGCCCACTGTCCTTCCTAGCCATACCGGAAGCAGTGGTTATAGCTAGCAGTCCTACATTTTGCTTTTGTGGTGGACCTACAGTAGGTTATTGTACAGCACTGAGTGAGCTGACCTATGTGGACTCGGAAGTACTTACCACTGAATTTAGAGCTTTCTCAATAGTTCTGGCTCTTCTACCCCAACCTTTATGGCATCTGCAAGCTTGAACAACACATCTGTCTGAGCAGCATTAATTAGTTTATGAAGCTTTCTCTGGATTTCTCATTGCTCTTCTTCAAAAGTACACATCTTCAACTCAAGTCCATTTATTGGTGATTAGCCGCTATCAGGCGGAGGTGCTAATCCTGGACGAGACCCCACAATTCTTCTCCCCCTGGCCTTGTGAGTGTCAGGGAGTGGTGTGGTCCGAAAGTCTGCAACTCTGTACATTGAAATAAAACAGCATAGAACATTAGCTTGTTTACAGCTTGACAGCAGGACTCATTTTGTTTCCTTAGACAGGGAAATAACATTATCAGTATATTAACATTGTTAATACATTGTCAGGAAGTGCATACATGGAAACTGAATCACAAGGAACTAAATGTCATGTCCATTAACATGCTTCTTCAGTTGTACTTAAACTACAATTTTTAGATTAGATTAGATTAGATTAGATTAGATTAGATTAGATTAGATTAGATTAGATTAGATTAGATTAAACTTTATTAATCCTTTTGGGAGGGTTCCGTCAGGGAAATAAAGTTCTAGTAGCACTTTTACATATTATGTACACAAGCAAGCACAAGAATAGTCAGTATTACTCATGTTCATGTATTACAATAATACATTAACAGTGGTTAATTTTGCCCATAGTGAACCAGCAGTTCTTCCAGTTATACAAACATATCATTTGCACTGCAAAATGCAAGATACTATAAACTCACAGTAAGTCACAACCATTCATATAAAGCTCATTATTAGAACATACGTGAATTATTGCATTTGCATCTCCTCCTATCTCAACAACATATATAGAAATCATCTTACCCTTTTTGTGCTTATTGGCCCATTAACTTACTGTAACAAACCCCATTTGCACTTCATTATCACGACTAAGGTACTTGAAGCTCACTTTACCTGCTAGTAACAAGTTGTTTAGCCTTGCATTGCAGCTACGATCTCACTTTAAACACAACACTTCAGCATTGCTCAGTGTCCAGCATTATATGTTACTTTAACTCATTCACGACAGCCTCATCACTTATATTGTGTCACACATATGTCAGTGGCTTATGAATTGTCTTTTTAATCCCTAATTATATCTTGACTTTTTGGTTGTTACTGTAATTCATAGCTAGGTCTTAAACACACATTTTAAACCCTTAACATTTGCAGTGTTTCACAGCAGGAGTTTATTGGTATTTATTGAGGGTTTTTTTTCTCTCACTCTCCCTCTGTATCTGTGTCCAAAGAGACGGCAGCTGCAGACTCAAAATGCACATATTGTTACCACATGGACAACCAAAGTCAAAATGCACATATTGTTACCACATGGACAACCAAAGTCCACTACAGAGCAGAAGGCATCAGGACACACATTTGAAAAACTCAAACACTTCATCAGGAGGCTTGATGATTATATTCAGTTTGAACTAATGGCTGATTGACCATGAGTGTACATGTGACTGTGAACAGTCACACATTCTGGCTATGAAGGAAGCATGACTCAAAATCAACAGTGTACATGTTTAATGCAACTGGTGATTTGTATGCCCAGTTTTCAAAGTTAGCCCTGTAGGGCATGCTATAGCAAGAAACTTTCATTCTGGGACTCTGCTAAAAACACATAACAGTCTGAACCACATGTCAAACGCCAAATGGTGTGAGTTAAATATGTGTACTGTTAGAGCTATAGAGAAAAGCTGTCTGTGCACAGGGTTTGGGCCATACATACATTTGTTTTAAGCAACAATCCAGGCCTACTGTATGTCAGCACATCAACAATAAAACGTAAATGGGTTATTGCACATGAATAACTGGGTTATTCACGTGCAAATATGATGGCCCAGCTGGTAGATCTTATAATGCTTGTAATGCATGTGTGTGCATCTGTTTGCGTGTATGTGTCTGCATGAGCCATATTCTTTTTCACATCGTAACTGAGCAATATTCAGATTTATCGCTGCTTTGTGGCCATCCCAGTGTTCTTCAGACAATAGCATAGAAATTAATTTGTCCCCATGCTGAACTTTCTAGTAAGAATTGTTATTTGATTTATTGAATTATGTTGCCAGTTAATTGGATAAGTGGAAAATGGATGGATGTTGCCAGTTGTAAAATAACACAGTGGTCCAAATGCACCCACTGACATGAAACGTACACCAGGTCAGTTGTCCAGGACCCTGGTCAAGTGGGCAAATAAGCTAATAGACTAAGAAAGCTACTGGAATAATTTGTCATAAATACATATCCCATTTATTTCTTCTTAGTGGTTTAGTGGTTAAACACATTTTACTTCCTCTCCCTGTGATGCAAATTGGTTTAGACTGTCAAACTGGTTTAGACTAGTTTAACACCTCCCGTGAGCAAAATTTGCTAGATATTGAAACACAGAGAGAAAAAAAAGAGATAAGGAAGGTTCAGCGCCAGAGGTAGCTGCATCTGACAGGTCAGACAGAGGAAAGGCAAATATAGGAGCACAGGAGTGCCTTCCTGTACTGGAGAAGAAAGGGATAAAAGTACACGTCTATAGAAGAATTGAATTTTACTGTTGAGGTTTAATCATCTTAAACACCAACTCTTCTCTTTAAAGTGTTTTATTATAGGGGACACATGTTGCTTTCATACAGCCCCCTACATTATATTTGTTTGAAACAGTGAAAAGTAAACTCTTTCCAGGGGCACAACCTCAATTATCCACCCCTAACTTTAGCTTTCAAAGCTGCTTCATTTATTCAGTCAAACTCAAGACATTATTATATGCCTCCTTAATTATTATTACCAAATATAAAAGAAATAATATTTCTGCAGCACTTTTTGAAATCAGAAATAATTTACACTAAATTCTGGCCTTACCCTACTAATTGTCCAATTTTCATTGGACAATTTTCATTCAACGTGAGTCATTATGAACTGCAGCCTCAGTTGCAGGAACAAGGTGTTATGCATTTTGTTAAACAAGTTCAGGTAGTCCAACCTGTTCATTCATTCAACATTTTTCTCTCATACACACACACACACACACACACACACCTCTCTGGAGAGGTTATTCTGAGCTACTTCCATTTTTTGTGTAGATCCTTCAATTCTGCAGGGGGGGTAGATGAATGCAGGCTGACACTGCCTCTCCAGTAAAAGCCAAACACTCCCTAAACTCTTAGTGACATGTCTTGTTTTAGAAATTCCTTGTTGCATTCTAAACTAGTGTCCTGACAAGTTATAATTATCATTGTCAAATTGGTTTATTTTGATAATAAAATTTAGCCTTTCAGTCTTTCCTAATTAACTCCTCTAATTTGCCCTTCGGGGTAAAGTACAAAGGGGTTTTGTTAGAAGGAATATTAAGCACTATTATTAGTGTAATGAGAAAGGGAACATGGATGTGCATTCAGATCCATGTGAATGGCTGTGATCCATGAGTGGTGTCTCTTTATAATTGTTTCTAAATTTGGGGACAATTTCATCCATTTCTGCTCTGTCTGCTCCACAGAAGATTTTTATTTTAATAATGAAATTTTAGATCCTAGTCTTAGTAGTAGCAGAACAGATCTTAGTTTTGATCATCACATATTCAAACTTCCCAAAATGCCAGCTTGTAGCATATATCATGTATTAAACTACTTTATTACTAAACCACTTCATTGTGACCATAATGTAATCATGACTATAGTTTCCAAATCATAAAGTTGAGGACCATTTATTTTACCTCAACTTTGTCTTTATGTCAAATCTAATGAATCCTCAATGCAAGGGTGTACTCATGGTTGTGTGATGTAAAACACATCAGTTTTGTCAAAAACTAAATTCATTTGATTACTTCTATATGAACATTTTTCTCACTGAGATAGGCTCCAGCAAACCCATGACCCTGCATTGGAAAAAATTCATGAACCTTTTTCATGTATATAGTATGCTGAAATATTTTTGTTAAAACTGAACTAGTAACTAAAATAAAAGGCCTGCATGAATGATTGCAGACAGCAGTGTAATATCTGATGGCCTTAAAAAGTCTGCAGGGTTAAGAGATAATATTGGAATCCCACTAGGGGAAGCTATTACTCTAAAAACACCCTTAGCCATTAAGCATTGTCCTATAAAAAGTAAATAAAGTTCAATCAGATCATTACTCTATAGTGTTTATTCTAATATTCCTCCATTCAGACACTAATCTCTAAAAAAATATCTCAGTATCAAAGAGTTTTGGCATTTCTTTGAATTACACTAAACCTGGCATAAAGTGCTTCATTAGAGTTTACAGTTCTGAATAACTACAAACACTGCAGCTTCTTTCACTGGTCCATTTTCACATAAGCCAAATACTCCAGCCTTGTTGGTGGCTGTGAACCGGCCAAGAATGTGACAAATTATCAGAAACACTTGTTCAAACTCTGGCACACATTCAAAAAGGAATCTTCTGGACACGGGCAAGGCTCTAAAAACAATAAAAAATGAATTAATTATGTTATATTTGTCAGCTTTTAGCAAGACGTCGTAGATCTACACGCTAGTGCTGTTTGTGCCCACATGCTAACTCCATGCATGTGAAGCCCAGTACAGTCAACAGCTCCATCTGGAGTCTGTGTGGAGACAAACAGCCTCATTATTTGCCTGAGTTGTAACAAAAAGTAAATGGATGCAGGTTCCCTGATGATCACCCTCAAATCGTTAGTGACCACTTTTAAATTGAATTGAATTGAATTGAATTGAATTGAATTGAATTGAATTGAATTGAATTGAATTGAATTGAATTGAATTGAATTGAATTGAATTGAATTTTATTTATATAACACAAAATCACAACAAACAGTCACCTAGAGGTGCTTTAAATTGAAGCAGAAAACAAAGAAATAAATAGGCTATTTTTGTTGATTTGAAAGACTGGCATATTATTTCCTAGCACTACAGACAGGCCAGTGCCTATAAACACAGATTGATTTAACTTGCATCAGAGGTATGATATGATGTGACTCCAGCGTGATACAATCAGACCGCAAGGTAATAAAAAAAAGCCTCTTACCCCTGGGTGCTGTTTGTCAAGCAGATCACTCCAAAGAGCAAGCTCATTTTACATCCTGTGATTTTTAAGCCATTTTTACATCTGCTAAAGTGATTTTGCAGGGCGTTAACCACACAGGGAACACATCGATCTGTCAACGCATCGCCACATAGTCACCACTTTGGACATCATCTGATTAATCTCTTTCTTCTGTCGTCCTCTTTCTTTAATACATCCCACACGCACACACACACACACATGCACTCACATCTATCTGTCTCCTCTTTATAAGCAGAGGCTAAGTATTGATTTAGCTGTGTCAAGAGCTCCTCCTGTTCCAAACACATAAGTATCACTCCATTTACCTTGAGATAGTTCTCTCATCTATCTCTGCCAGCTTTATGCCATCAGCCAGACAAAGTCGGTGACAGACACTCTGATATCATCTCAGTGCCCACAGAGAGAAGGCTTGATATAGAAAAGCAGAAGGGCATGACAACCGCTGGAAGCCACAATGACTCGTATAAGTGAAAGTAAGACAGAGATCAAGAAGAAAGGAACGAGGCCTGAATCCCCTTTGAAATATGTTTGAACAGCTGGAGCACATGTGCAAAATGTTAAAGCTTTCTCATTGCACCCAGTGGTAAATGTTTATGTTTTAAACATAGGTCCTATTAGACAATGAATTTACTTATGAAAGG
The DNA here is from genome assembly GCA_015106715.1 of Bujurquina vittata. NCBI lineage: Eukaryota > Metazoa > Chordata > Actinopteri > Cichliformes > Cichlidae > Bujurquina > Bujurquina vittata. The sequence goes on along the minus strand of VUQK01022830.1, from coordinate 1,312 downwards.
AGAAGCCTTTCTCATTTTTCTTATATCATTCATCTTTGAATGAAGAAACATGCCAAGAACAGTACATGCAGAAAAAAAAATTTATGTAGGATATTTCCGTAGCGGCATTTTCTTTAGACTGTTTATTCTAATTTGAGAAGGCACAGGCTTTACTGTTCTAATAATGCATCCTATACTGTGGTTTGCACACCGTATAGAATGTGTTATAAGTGTATAATAACAGCATGTATATTGGTGAATACTTTTCTCTAGGAAAACACATTTGTGAACATGTGAACCACAAATGAAAAATAACAACAGCTGCAGAAATTTTGAAAAGGAAGCCACGCTGTGGGAGGGAAATGTTTTCTGAGAGATACCATTCAGTGCCGGAAGTGCATGTTCCCATCATTTCTATCCACTGAAGTAGACAAAAAATAGGTTTTTATTATAGGACTATGGTACTATACTGATCAGCTGTGTTAAGGTACACTTGGAGTCATCTGAGCTGATTTAATTATGAAAGAAAAAACTTACAATCACACTTACAACTGAACTTTTTTAAACAATTTTTCTTATTGCACCCCCCCACCCCCTTCCTGAACAAAATCTACATCTACATGAGCTCAATGCAGCTGTATCAAAGATTCAGATGTTTTCTTCTAGCAGCTAATATGATGCTCCACACCATCAGATTTTGGCTGAAGTCACCAAAGTCTTTTTTAAATATACAGTTCTCCCAAACACAGCTGTGGAGCAGTTTGATTCTTATTAGTTGTTATCCAGTTTAACACTTTGTCTTTTGTTTCTTCTTCTATAATATCAAAAGCATGTATGAAGATCTTTAGTTCCAAAAGAAAACGTTGGCTTAGAAAATTTGCGTCCATGGGCCTGCATTGGTGAGAACTGAGTGTAAATGAGGATTATCATTATCCCGGTATTCTGAATGCCCCCAAACACCACCTGTCCCCTTCAGGGCAAGCCTCTACGCACACCTGTTTGGCAGTGTTTACCTATAAACTCACAAGACATTTGATCCGGCAGAACCAGTGAAATGGGCCCTTCAAACTATCACTGTCACTTTGGTGCTTTAGACTGATGCAGACACGACACCGATGACATGTCATAGACTTGAGTGGGGCATTGTGTGAGTATGCATGTGTGTGTAGCAGCCCGTTGTTAACGCTGCACTGACCTGGATGACAACAACATGAAACTAATTGCTTAAAATTAGGCAGCTTTCCCAGACAATTAACATCAAATGTCTTCCTCAAAGTGCAACCTCACCCTCCCTCCCACTTTCCTCGTCTTTTCCTTTTCGCTCTAATTTCTC
>VUQK01022829.1:0-18402 GCA_015106715.1 Bujurquina vittata | reverse complement strand
ACACACCTTCATTTAAACTTGCATTTTGTGTTTACTTGTGTTGTCCTTGACTATTGTTTAAATTGGTTTGATGTTCCGAAACACTTAAGTGTGACAAACATGCAAAAAAACAGGAAATGAGGACGGGGGCTAACACTTTTTCACACCACTGTATATTTGACCCTGTGTGGATTTAAAGAAATCCAAAATAAATTCAAACCTGTGCACCCAATTCTTGTTTTGTATGCTGTACAATCCTTCCACCGTGGAACCACCCTGAACAACAGTTCAAAGAAATCATTACATCATCTGACCACTACTGGTCTTGATTTCCACACACATTTTGCCAGCTAGGGAAACAATCTCATCGCATGGTTCATTTTGTAACAATTCTGGAGCATTTTATTTATTTATTGCTTTGCTTTTTAACAACAGTTTTCTCCCTGGTCACTTTCCCGAGTTGTCCTGTTTGCTTGCATTATCAGCTTTGCCTCATCTGGGGGCAAACAGGGCAGATGGCAACACATTGCTGCTTAATAACTGCAGTTGCGCTGTTTGAACTATAGTTCTCCGTGTACAGTATGATTGCATCACTGAGAGCACTGTTCTAGCTATTATGGCTTGCTGGAACCATCTTATTTTAATTACTGTGACTTTGGTTAGCTGTTGCTCTTTAACTTTTGCACCAAATAGTCTCAGCACATACCTACAGTATGTTTTAAAGCCTGTCTGAGTTCATGCAGTTGAAATACTCTGTGCAAACATGTTGGCTTTGGTAGTTTTTACTTATTCAGTGAAAACATGATGTCATTCCAGCTGTGTTGGAGGAAAAGCAGAGCTCTAGTACACTCAAATGGCAAGTTTACAGCAAATCAGCATAAAGCACTTTATGCAAATGGTTAAAGTGCTTTCCTGTCCCTGCACACTAACATATTAGGGTAAAAAAAAACAAATAACTTCCAGTACTTTTTTTTGGGGGGGGGGGGTATAGTGTTGGCACTAAATTATTTGTCTCCTGCTGGCACATTTTATTTGTTCTCTTTCTGTCAGCTGCCCTGTCCTCTGTCACTCCTTATCTGTCTCTGCTCCGAGCTGGCTGAGCCTCTGCCCTCACTGAGGGTTAAAGAGCAGAAAAGGTTTAAGCCCAGCCCTCCCCAGCCTCCCTAGCTCCTCTGATTGGTCCGTTGTTTTCCTCAACGCCACTGTATCGTCCTCCCCCTCTGTCTCTGCTCACCCAGTGGCCTCTTGTCAGTCTGTTTGGATTATTGTAGCAGCTCAGGCCTCTCACATGCCTTCTAGTCACTGCCTTCTGGACACAATACGGCATATCATAAATGAGGAGAATTAGGTGACAAAGAGCAGCATTTGTTTTCCACCTCAGTGAAGAGAGAGAACAGAAGAGGAGAGCAGTCATGGAGTTTAAGTAAGTGGGATGTTTTGAATGTGGGGAAGAGGGCTGGAAAGAGTGGGTAACATGAGGATGACAAGAGGAAGGAAAAAGGGAACGATTTATGGTTAATTAAAGGCAGAGCCTATGACAGTGCTGCGCTCAAACTGTCCAGAATAGAGGGCGTAAAAGTTGTTTGGCATCTGTAACAGGAAAGGATTCTTTAAAAAGATGCTTCTGTAACTCCAGGCTATTACATTGGAAATCAGATACAAGAAATTCAGGTTCTCGCTGCACTTCTCCCAGTCTCAGGTGTTCATGTGGTGAAACATCTTATTGTTTACTTTCAGCAGACATGCTTTAATGCCACATCTGTGCACGTTCATTTCCTGCCGCTTCCTGTTTATGATGCTCACTGGCTTTAGAAGTGGCAGGTGCAACATATTTATGCGACACTGTGTGCTGAAGAGAAAGTAAAATTTATTTTTAAAGTTTTTCCTTAGAAGTCTTTTCAAAATGAACGAGTTGAACAGCCTCTTGATTATAGTTCAATGTAAAAGAGTTTATAGTTTTAGTTTGAAGTGACACAAAAGCAACCCGCCCAGCCCGCTTGATCTGATAAAATGTGACACCTCACAGCATCAATAAACTGAGAGATGATCTGTCGCTTGTATTGTATGAGCAGTACGTTCTGATGCATCTTGTTTCCCATCCCTAAAATCTATTTACATGTATTAAAACCAGTTGGTTGGGTGGAGTGACTTCTTGGAGTCTAATGTCCAACTAACAGCAAAATAAATAAATAAAAATAATCTACCACATAACTTAGGAGCTGCTGTGTTTAGACTTTTCACAATATTAGTTACCTGTGAGGTGGATTTTGTTCCCCCTGCACAGAGGCAAGCTGATGCACTCCTGTTTGTAGTCTTATATTTTATGTGATAATATTTACAAAGCACATTCTCACTGAAATAAGTCATACCCTGCAAAATATAAACGTATATCAAATGTAATCAGTACAAACCCTGAGGATTAAAGATCAACTAAACCAAAAACAAGCTCCTTCTTTCATGTCGTTACTCTTTTACTAAGGAAGAGTGCTTTGGCTGCATGTCAAGTCAAGCGTCGCCGAATTCTGGTTGACAGATGTGCAGCATGGACAGTTTATAGAGGCCTTGCTCTTGCACATCTGTAAGCCTTATTTCCAGGTCGGCCGTTAGCATACACGCACTGACAAGACGAGTACTTTCTTATCTTATGCCCCCAGAGTGCATGGTTGTCAGATATACAGCTGAGTGACGCAGTGACATGGAGTTTCCTTCTTCACTCGGACCACATTCATTTTCTTAGAAGCATCCAAGATGGATCAGGGAAACCGTGAGGGGTGGTAGGAAATCCACAGGAATTCTCAAAAGGGATAATCCACAATTCTCAGAATGAAACAGGCATTTTCCCACGGTGGGAAATGTCTTTAATCTGTCCAAACAGAAGGTTTAAAAACATCATGAACCAGTACACTCTCATGTGTGTTTTCAAATTTGCTGCTGGTGGCTAAAAACGGCGGGAAGATGGATGTGGGACGCTCAGGCTGAAGGCGCGCTTTGCCACTGTAATCTGTCATCATTCCCCCCCAGTGGATGCTTTAGATTAGAATGAGAGAGGGTTTTTTTATATATATAATTCAGGGTGGGGCTTATGTCCCCCTCTTCAGGATTAAAAACCCGGAAAGCCCCAGATTCCACTGAAACAGAGCAGGCAGTAAGCCTTTTGGAAGACCTCCAGGCTTTGCATGCTAACAAAGTTTAAAATACAATAAATACAGAGAGAGAACAAACAAACACATAAACAGGTATAATAATACAAACCTGAGAGTCAGCACAGTCAGCTTAGTATTGAGTTCATGTTGTCTGCTCCTGATCATAGTGATTTCAGGCATGATGAAGACAGTTGCCAGGCAGCCAAGTGGGAGGCCATTTGCGACTTTACCTCAAGTAGTCATTATGGTCTTGTAGGGCATGATAAATGGAATGATGTAATTCTGCAGTCAGTCCAAACTGCCGGGTCTTTTTTTGTGTTTTTATGATAGACTGTGATAAGCCTGTGTTTAAATGGCCTAATTTGAAATTTGAAGTCATTCTAGTCTTATTTCATGTCCCCAAAATTAATGGATAGCAGACAGACAGGTGAGTACAGCCTTTTCTGTACTCACACATCACTCTCGTGCTTGTGCATTAAATATAAAGCCTTACCATAATGTATTTTTGCTCATAAACTTGGCAAAAGCAAAAATATAGTCACAGGATACACTTGATACTTGCATGAAGGCAGGTAGCCTTCATAAACAGATGAGGATTGGAAGTAATGAGGAAATTGATTGAACTGCTTCTGAACTGCTGATGGTATTTTATAAAGTAGACGTTTTGCTTAATCAAAGGCAAACTGGGCACGCATGAGGATTTTTTGTAACCTCTCAGCTGAAAGGTTTCCTTCCAAAGTGACTGATAGGGAACATTTATCCTCTTGTGGGCTCTTCAGCACACTGATAATTTTTCAGGTCACATGTGAGTCACTGGGGTCATGTGAGTTGATGGGTAACCCCCTTTCTCATATGTCCCGGTCTCCCCACTGGCCAGTTGGATGTGTTGAAGCATTTCAAACACATGTTCAAAGAAATCCAGCAGGTCCAGTGACCTGTGCTTTGGCACTTGTATACAATAAGACCTGAATGGCTGAAAGTCTTCACACACATGCGCTGGGTTCACACGTGAACTCCAAACAGTGTCCAGAGAATTGTTATGTAAAGATGCTCTTTCTCATATTCAGCACACAGCAGGAGATAGCATGCTTCAAACACGGTCTCAGTGCAGTTTCACATCATATCACAGAGATTGTGCGCTGGTTGGCTCTGCTGGGTAATCCCTGGAAAAGTCTGTGGTTGCAGGACACGTGTGGAAAAGCTATAGGGACATTCATGCTTTTCCACAAGATGAATCCTAATGGCTTTGGTAATCCCCCTGACTTCCCCGTTAGCACAACCATTCACATTCTGACTTTGAATTTACATCTGACATTTGCAGTAATAAGTGCAACTCCCACACAATGTAATAAATACCATAAAAGCTTGAAAACTGGCAACAGGCCTACCCCTGAACCTCATCAGACAGAGCTGGACGTTTTTGCTTCCAGTGTGTATGCTAAGCACACTTCCTCCTAGCTCCAGATTTGTACATAATGATGTTCTCAGTATTTCAGCTTTGTTGTGGCTTATCTTGCACTGAAGATCACACTGAGTAGTGGTAAATATCAGCTACATTTGAATTCACACAAGCTCTTTCAAAAATCTATCTTCTTTTTAAGAGTTTTAAATTGGAAGTTTACTTGCATTTACTGAACTTGTGCAAAGGGGAAGTGGTTCTGCGGTGACTCTTTTCTCAGTTGATTCCAACAACCAGCTGGCACAACAGTAAACCTTCCTGTGTCTGGACTCTTGGACCTCACAAATGGGTTTTCCACCATAAAAACAAAAATAAATAGCTCATTAATGGACAGGTTGAAAAAAAAAGCCACCATGTTTTACTAATGAACATGTTCAGTGAAAATGTAGGAAGGAGCCCACACTTTGTCTCCACACTTGTTGTTTACAACGATCCCTCAGCCTGTGCAGTGTCGTCAGTGTGCGGCGTTATGTGTGTTTAGAAACTGAGAGAGGTGGTGGAAACAGCGTGGGTCAGTGCTCAGGAAAGAACTGTGGGATAGATGGCAGAGTAACACACAAACCACTGTCTAAAGTAAAATGCAGGTCTTTTTTTTTTTTGGTGCTTATTTAGAAGTTTGAAATGTGACTGAGTGTGATTTTTTCTTTTGTTTGCTCACACTATTTATCCAGTCGAGCATTTGACAGTATCGGGACGAATAATTAGTTTGATTGCTGATGAATATTTCAAAGACATGTTTGATTTTTAGTCTGTGCCTTTAAGGAAGCAAACGCAAAAGTGTTTAAGGCATCTACGGCTGGCTGCAATTTGCATTATCCAAATCAAAGGCAGCCTCTGTCACCACGCAGTAAATTGATATTAAACACTTCTAGGATTGTGGAGGAATGTCTTTGTTATTGTTTACTAGGATTTCTTTGTAGGATAAGTGTGGTAATGTTTTAAAGGAGATAATCAAAACCACCAAATTCATCAAATAAAATGTGTCTGATAGCATATTGTCCATTTAACCAAAGCAGGATTTAGTTGATTTAGTTTGAGCTGGATTTTCATTTCCAATATTAAAACTGCAACATGTTTTTTTTTAGGAAGAACTCGGGCACTGGAGTATGTGGAGAGTTGTCATAACAGCTCTCATCTGTACTAACTCATAGCTCAAAGTCCCAAAAAGTCGCCATTGCCTAAATAACATCTGATTTTTTTTAAATCAAGCAATATACATGCACTGACCAGTTTATTAAATACACATTGCTAGTATTGGTTGGGCCCCCTTTTGCCTTCAAAAGTGCATTAATTCTTCATAGCACAGATTCAACAAGCTGCTGGAAACATTCCTTTGGTCCACATTTACATGACAGCATCACACAGATGCTGCAGATTTGTTGGCTGCACATCCACAATGCAAATCTCTCCTTCCACCACATCCCAATGGTGCTCTATTGGATTGAGATCTGGTGACTGTGGAGGTCATTTGAGTGGAGTGAACTCATTGTCATGTTCAAGAAATCAGTTAGAGATTATTTGAGCTTTGTGACATGGTGCCTTATCCTGCTGGAAGCATCCATCAGAAGATGGGATGGACATGATTAGCAACAATACTCAGGTACACTGTGGTGATGCTCAGTTGGTACTAAGGTGCCCAAAGTGTGGCAAGAAAATATCCCCCACATCATTACACCACCAGCAGGAACCTGAACTGCTGAATCAGAACTCATCAGAACAGACAACAAGATTCCAGTCTTCTATTGTCCAATTTTGGTGAGCCTGTTTGAACTGTATCCTCAGTTTCCTGTTCTTGTCTGACAGGAGTGGGGTTTAGTGGCTGAGTGCCACTGAATGTAAGTCAGAAAAGTAGTGACACATGTTTTGTCTTCATACTTTTGCTGGCAATAAGAAAAATATAAAATCGCACAGCCTTATCCTTCAGAGTATTGAATCTGAGATGAAGCTTTAGAAACTGATTGCATTTGCCTGCATGTGGAAGCTACACCCACACAGCATTTGATTCTCTTCCCTGCATTGGTTGTTCTTGTTCTATGTCCCACTCCTCTGACTGAGCTCACTGAGTCTGGCGGAGGCTCAGATGAGATCACTGGAACAGCCGTGGAGCTGCCAGGCACGCTTAAATGTGTGAAAAAGCTCCTTCAAGATCAACTGTTTTTGACGTGGATTTGAAATAAGAGAATTTAAGAAGTGCAGGGTTGGTGTTTGGAAAATATGATGTAATCTCATACTTAAAGCCAGTTTTCTTCCTGTATATTCAATATAATATCCCTCAGAACTTTTAGTGGTTGTTTTGCTTCCTTAAAAATGAAAAAAAAAAAAACCACCCAAATTGGTTCTGAATTGTTTGTCTGTCTCTCTGTGTTAGTCCTGCGATGGACTGGCGGCCTCTCCAGGGTTCACCCTGCCACATGCCTGAAGTTAGCTGGGATAGTGACCCTCGTGGTGAATGATGCATCCAGTCCATCCCCATCTCTCACATACATAAAAAGCGAACCTTTTACAGTTTAGTCAAAGAAACGCATCAAATTAAGACTTTTTATTTCACTATGTGGACTTGAAATAACCGGTCCAGCTCTGTTAATCTCATCCAATGTTGAGAGCTAGCATCATAAAGGAAATTCAGTGTCATTTGCTGAGCTTTCCCTTTCTCACTTTCTAACCATTGAACAGCTGTTAATGAGTACAGTCACAGACCCACTGGAGTCATGCACCATTAGGCCTTTAAATCCATCCTCTTACTGAGCAAATACTCATCCCCCTCCAATTTTCCAGGTGGAAAACCTGCCAGCTGATGTCCGTAGAGGTTGTCAGAAGGTTAAAGCTTTGCTTCATTGTTTAAGCGATCCATTCTTGCACATGCAGAAAGCTTTGACCAAATAACCATGACAGAGATGCAGTGCAGTGATTGAGAAATGCAGGCAGCGCCTCAGTGTTACGTCAAGAGACCACAACACCTGTGTTTCTGTCTCTTACAGTGGAGAGACAGTGTGTCCCTTGTATACTGTATTTTCATGAAGGAACAGCTTGTGATGAAATATGTAAATACAGTTCTAAGACCTCTGGTTTAGCCACATTGGAAACATGCTTTTCACCATATTTTGATTTCCTTTCACCAGGCAATGTTTACTCTCGGTCATCTCACCCCCCTCTCTCTTCATATTTAGTGTCTAAATTTCCTTGTGTGTTCATTTTCAGTCTCTTCATGTACAATGAGTCAGCAGCCTGCACACACACCCACACTCACACACACACATATGCAGAAAGATCACTGCGGCTTCATCTCTATTGGCTGTGACGGAGCCCCTTAACTGCTGTCCCTTTTTTCCCATTTGTTAGATAACCAAGCATCAGCCAATGCTCGCTCACATGCTCCGGATGCTGCACTCGCTCGCCGCGCTGCAGTGAAGCAGCATTTACTTCAGACATAGAGGAAGGAGGGAGATGAATGGATGAGCCAGACTGAGCAGGGAATGCAAGGGATGGGAGGAGAGGAAGCGGTGAGGGAAAGTAACGCAGGGAGGGAGGGGGAAACGTGATGTAGAAAGTGTAATACAATCCGCCTGGATTGCCCCTTCCTTGACTTTGCTCACGTGTGTGCATGCCCATAAACACACACAGAGAGGCTGGCTCGTTTACACACACACACACATCCTGGCGTCTCATGTTTGGATCTCTGTTGTTGACCTGGAGGAAGGCATCATTTCGTGTCAGGGCTGATATGAGTTGAAGAAGGATTCAGTACATGAAGGCTGTCTCTGTTTTACTCATTTGAAATGTACTGGAGTGAATGACGCCTGTTGATTGCTCCATAAATGCAGCACTGTAAGTTTTTATATCATTAATGATGATAATGACATTACAGGAAACTCTTTGGAACAGCTACTGTTGACCTGATATCCCCCACTTTTTTTGCATGACTGTTTCTCATGGAGTCGTTCTGTGATAGAAGATCCTTTGATTTGGTATAAATTCCTGCAGCAACATCCCCCCTTTTGTCATGTGCACCTTCCTCTGCGTGTGGGATGACAGCTCAATCCAGCAGGAATTATTCCGCTCAGCTGGTGCGGATCTGATTATGTAAGAGGGAAGCGTTGTGTGGCTGCTGCGACCTTGTGCACTGTCACCACAGCGTGCTTCTGTTTTCCTGTTGTGGCTCTCTGCAGGATTATAAAACTAAAAAAATGTAAATCAGTTCCATATTCGATGCTGTGATCGTCTGCTTAATCTGCTCCTTGGTGCTGGTAAGTTACAGCCGGAGATCTGAGGTTTTGTGACTATGCATGTCTGTGCTGGGAGATTGTCTTTCAAATCTCACTTGCTTTTATTTTCTGTGTGCCATTATTTAAATTACACACATTTATTACTGCACATCATCCTCTTAGTTGCAAAATGCTCCTGGTTTTAGTTGATGCTATCAGATCAGCTTGGTGAATCCAAGCTGATCTGATAGTCCCAATTCATAACTGGACTGAGCTGCTTCCGGAAAGTTTGATGATAACCCACTGACAGCCCAGCAGCTACTTTATAACATTACAAGCTCCCATGTCTGCTTTCAGAAAGGAAAATGAGAGAAAATGTGGATATAAAAGAGAGCGATTAAGTGAAAATAGGATGAGGAGAAGCATGCACTTTAGAAAGAAGTGCAGTCCCTGAGGGTTTCCTCTGAGCAGCAGAGGTGGCCTGTTTCTGTGCCTGCCTTGAATGTGAGGAGACAATAAAAGCACTGACACACTTTCCGTGTCTAAGTTAGCTGCCAGATAATGTAACAGGAATATCACACAGAGAAAATTATGCCAGAAGGAGGTGTTTTAGATAAAACTGAAGGGCACGTTGGAAACGGTTCTGTTCAGCTGTCCAGGTGGTTTCGTTAATGTGTCCTGAAAGCAGAGTGCCTTTCTTTCATTTCTTCATCAAATATTTAGCACTTAAAGTGCTTTTTATGACAAACACATCTTCAGCTCCTATGCTACTCTTCTCCTGCAGTGGTTACCAACATTAGGACTGAGACCCGCCATGGGGCCACAAGATAAAAACCTCTTATATCATGATGAGCACGAAGGAGGAAGAATAAGGAGGCTGCATATTTTGCTCACATGTCTCTCATCACAAATAGGACAGCAGTGATTAGACTATTTCTAACCACATCAACAATCAGATAATCTGCAAACACACACTGTTTTGCCTTGATGTTATTCCAGCTCGTGGGTTGGTTAAATTGCAAACATTGCTTTGCTGTGAAGCAAAAAAAAAAACACTAGCTGTTGTCACAAATGCAGATTGAAATAAATTTATCTCATCACACAAGGTCAGTCTAGTATTTTGGGCTAAGTTGCCTCTTCTGAAACCAAAATTCTGCTTATTTCAGATATTCTCTCATTGTTAAATGGAAATGGAAATGTACACTATAATGCCAAAAGTATTCATTCAGCATTCCAAATCAATGAATTCAGGTGTTCCAATTACTTTCATGGCCACAAGTGTTCGAACCAAGCACCTAGGCATGCAGACTGCTTCTACACATAGTGAATTCCAGCGTAGTACTGTGATAGGATGCCACTTGTGCAACAAGTCCAGTTGTGAAATTGTATCACTGCTAAATATTGCACAGTCACCTGTTAGTGGTATTATAACAAAGTGGAAGCGACTGGGAGCGACTCAGGCATGAAGTGGTAGGCCATGTAAAATCACAGAGCGGGGTCAGTGGATGCTGAGCTGCATAGTGCTCAGAGGTCACCAACTTTCTGCAGTCAGTCACTACAGATTCAAGTGGCCTTCAGATAAGCTCAAGAAGAGTGTGTATAGAGCTTCATGGAATGAGTTTCCATGGGCAAGCAGCTGCATCCAAGCCTTGCATCACCAAGTTGTAGTTGTAAAACAGCTGATCATCTGCAGAAGAACAATTTATTTGAAAAGCTTCAGTCAGGGTTCAGAATTCATCACACTACAGAAACAGAATTAGTGAAGGTAACAAATGATCTTCTTACGGCCTCTGACAGTGGACCCATCTCTGTGCTAGTCCTGTTAGACCTAACCCTAACCCTAAAGACATAAAGGCCTGAATAGACTCTAATTTCCTGTTTCTAAATTCAGATAAAACTGAAGTTCTTGTGATCGGCCCCACAAACATGGTGTCTAACCAGATACTCACTCTGGATGGCATTCGCTTAGCCTACCATAACACTGGGTGGGATGGATGGATGGATGGATAGACAGATGGATGGATGGATGATGTATGGATGCATGGATACGTTATTATGAGGTTTTTTCCCCTTCCCCCTGTCGCCAAGTGCTTGCTCATAGGGAGTGTTTTGATTGTTGGGTTTTCTCTGTAATTATTGTAGGGTCTTTACCTTACAATATAAAGCATCTTGAGGCAAATGTTTGTTGTGTTTTGGTGCTAAATAAATAAGATTTAATTGAATTTTAATGAAAGCGTTGGATGCAGTGGTGTAAAGCATGCCGCCATGGGCCTCTGGAGCAGTGGAGACGTGTTCTCTGGAGTGATGAATCACACTTCTCTGTCCGACAATCCAATGGATGAGTCTGAGTTTGGTGGTTTCCAGGAGAACGATGCTTGTCTGACTGTACTGTGCCAAGTGTAAAGTTTGGTGGAGGGGGATTATGGTGTGAGGTTGTTCAGGAGTTAGGCTTGGCCCCTTAGTTCCAGTGAAAGGAACTCTTAATGCTTCAGCATACCAAGACATTTTGAACAATTTCATGCTCCTAACTTTGTGGGAACAGTTTGGGGATGGCCCCTTCCTGTTCCAACATGACTGAACACCAGTGCACAAAGCAAGAAACATAAAGACATGGATGAGAGAGTTTGATGTTTGACTGACCTGCACAGAGTCCTGACCTCAACCTGATTGAACACCTTTGGGATAAATTAGAGCGGAGACTGCGAGCCAGGCCTTCTCATCCAACATCAGTGTCTGGAAGAATGATCAATAATTCCCATAAACACTTCTAAACTTTGTGGGAAGCCTTCACAGAAGACTTGAAGCTGTTCTAGTTGTAAAGGGTGGGCTGACATCATATTAAACCATATAAATCCATAAGGTTTAATATGACGTCAACCCAACTTGTCAGTCAAGTTCATGTGTGTGACGGCAGATGAGCGAATACTTTTGGCGATATAGTGTATATTGTTTAAAAAAAGATAGTTTTATCTTGAACCTGTTGATTGAAAAGCTGTTTGCAGGCACCGACTCTGGTCTTCGGGTCACAGCATGCAGTCACCAGTGCTGATTGATGCACCTCTTTGTGCATTTGGCATTTCCTGTCTCTGTCGTCAGCCTCAAACGCCGATCTTTACGACCCACAGATTTCAACTCACCACCATGAGATCTTCATTGTGTGTTTGATTGTATGTGGTGCCATTATGTTACGTCCTCACCAGTGTTGTTCTCCCTCTGTCACTCTGCAGGGTGCAGGGTAAGAGGAAGAGAGACTTCTATGTCAGAGCTTTAGGATGGCCAGTGAAGGCTCCACTATTCCCAGTCCTGTTGTCCGCCAAATTGACAAGCAGTTTTTGATCTGCAGCATATGTCTGGACCGCTACGAGAACCCCAAAGTCCTGCCCTGCCTGCACACCTTCTGTGAGAGGTGAGTAGAGTTACCAAACTGCTGTAATTAATCCTATTAATGTTATACACAGAGCCAGTTTTACAATTTCAAATACATGAAAAGCTATAGCCTATAACAGCCTGAGGAATATGCAGTGATAATAACTGAATTTTAAACGAATAGCTCATTGTTGCAAACTTGTGCATTGTTTTAGAGACAGATCTGCATCACTGCTCTTGACTCTGATGTGTTGGTCTCATCCTCTCTGTTAAGCGGCCTTTGTTTCTGACACAATAGACAAATTGTTGTTGTGGGTGCCTCTTTGTTCTGGTTGTTTCTGGAGCATCAATATGGAGCTACAGTGAACAACATACAATGGTTTCTAATTCTTTCTGTATAGCATAGCTGTCGTGTTTCACACATAAAAACTGGGACGAGCATTAAAATGTTCAGCTCCATCCTGAAAGGGTTATGAAACATTCTGTAGCTGAGCTGCCAGACACCACTAACCATGACCTATATTTACCTGTAATTTGATTGTGATCTTTGGGGTCATTTTTTTTTAAATTGTGTTTCCAGAAAATTACTTGACACATTTTTTTGAAACATACAATAATGACAATGCTTGACTCCACATCAGATCAGCTCAGCTGTGTGTTACAACTTTGGTTACGCAGTTTTAAAGAGTGGCACAGCAGTGCAGTGGGTAGCACTGTTGCCTCTCAGCAAGAAGGCCCTGGGTTTGAATCAGTTGATTGGCTGGGGCCTCTCTGTGTTCGCGAGTTCTCCCTGTGCCTGTTCACTGTTGTGGATGTGACAATGAATGGCTGTTCTCTGTGTTAGCCCTGGGATGGACTTGTGACCCTGCCTCTTGCACAATGACAGCTGGGAAAGCTCCCGACCCTGAGTTGGACAAGCAGTTAAGAAATAGATGAATTACTGTGACATTAGAAGAGATAATTAGGCGGTAACATGTCAATATGAGAGATGCTCCCTGTAAGACCACTGCAACTTAATCAACACCTTCTCTGATATAGTGTCAATGTCCCACACTGCACACTAAAAGCTTCACAGTGACAGGATTCATAGCACTGTCATTGCATTTGAATGCATTGATGTAGCTGAGAGCACATTGAATCACTTTCACTTTCAAGGTTGAACATTTCCAACCACTAGATGGCCTCATAGGTAAAGAGTTTGACCTGCTGTTCCTCTTTGACTTCAAGGACAAAAAGCTGCAGTTGTTGTTGAGTTTGTTTGTATATTAGTTTGATAATTTGTACTATATAAAGAGAAAAAGACATTTCAATCTGGCTTTAGCCACAGTCTTTTTAATATCACTTTATCCTCCTCCAGGTGCCTGCAGAATTATATCCCTGCCCACAGCCTCACACTGTCGTGCCCCGTGTGCCGCCAGACCTCAATCCTGCCGGAGAAGGGTGTGGCGGCATTGCAGAATAACTTCTTCATCACCAACCTCATGGACGTGCTGCAGCGGGCACCGGGCAGCTGTAGCCAGGAGGCCGCCGCTCTCAATAACATCACCACTGTGGCTACAGGCCAGCTGCTCTCCTGCCCCAACCATGGAGGCAGTGTAAGAGTTCCCCACACTTTTAATTTTTTACTCTGTCAATCTGATTTCTGCCTCCATGACATGCAGGTTCATTTTAAGCTTGTGCATATTAACACACTGACAGAGTGACATTTCCAGTCAAGAATGAGGAAATATCTTCTTTAGTAGGTTTACAGTTGGTTTGTGGAAACCCCACTCCAGGAAGTGGAGGAAGATCCAATCAGAAGCTAGACAAGGGGCAGCCAATCAGAAGAAAGCTAAGAGGCCTTAAAGAGAGTAGAGCTAAAAGAGCTGTGTGAGAGATCAGTCAAACACATGGTATGTTTTGTTTTGTTATGACTTTTTTTTTTCTTTTTTTTAAAGAATAGTTTACAGCCATGGCAGCAGCTTCAATATTTAGTTAAAAATATGAAGTTCAGAATGGAGCTGGAGGTAAAGTCAGGGGATCTCCAAGTGATTAGGAGTCCTCATCTGAGCGGCTGTTATGTCTGTACATAACTTGATAGCAGATCCATATTTGTGAGGATATTGCAGTGTGGACCCGACTATTGAATGAACTGATAGTGCCATGATTCAAGAGGTAGAGATCATTTAAGGTAAAGAACATTGTTTATTTATGTGCAAGAGTAGACCGATGAAGTGACATACTGTAGAGCAGTGTGCCGAACGAAGGCAGGAAATGGGACAGAATCTAGAGTCTAGATGCTGGTGGTGGAGCAGAGTTAGTAGATGGCTGATGGAGATTTGATCAGGTGGAGATTTGAAGACAATGGTTCACATCCTCTAAATAATTTCGGTCTATGACTCAAACCCATTTTCAATTCAGATCTCTGCTTTTCTTGTTTTGCAGGTGATGGAGTTTTACTGTCCTCCATGTGAGACAGCCATGTGTCAGGAGTGCACGAGTGGCGAACATGGAGAGCACCCAACTGTGCCTCTTAAAGATGTAGTGGAACAACACAAGGCCTCCTTACAGCACCAGCTAGATGCTGTCAAGAAGAGGTACAGCAGCAGCAGCAGCACGATTATGTAAATAATGTAATACTGCACTGCAGATTATCTGGAGGGTACTCCCAAGCAGTGACAGCGATTATGTTCCCATGCTGTCACATGACCTTGACATCTTACCCGATTGCCTTCAGGTTACCAGAGATTGACTCAGCCCTGCAGATGCTGTCAGAGATTCTTCAGCAGCTGACCAATCAGAAGAGCGCCATCGAGGATGACATCCATACGACCTTTGATGAGTTGCAGAAGACGCTCAATGTCCGCAAGAGCGTTTTACTCATGGAGCTGGAGGTCAACTATGGCCTCAAGCAGAAGGTGGGTGCAGAGTGAAGCTTCAAACACAGTTTGGGGTGTCGCAGTCATGATAGTGTTTGATTTTTTGATTTTTTTTTTTTGCCACACTCTCTAAAGCACTTTGTGCTTTAAAATGGGCCTTATTAACTGAACACTTTTTGGAGCAAACAACAGATTCTTAAGTGCTCTTTTCACCTGTCACAGGTAATTCAATGGGCCGTACGTGCTTATCTGTGTATCAGGGGCTTGGCTGGCCTGATAGGCTATCAACCGGTGGAAAGGCGGGCCTGGGGTGGGAGCTGGAGCTGCCACACTGATTAGTCAACCAATCACCCGGTTGGGTTAAGAGCCTGCTGACGCTCCCTCAGGGAGTTGTATCACATGGGCAACTAATGATTTACAATTGAGTGGCTGGTGTGCAATCAAAGCACTGCAGCCCAGGGGAAGTCAGATATGTGGCTCAGCTGTGTTGTTGCTCCAGCTAGATGGAGCCAGTGTACTGAATGCACTCTCGATTTGGGTATGTCACATGTAGGGAGGGACTAGAGTACAGGCTGCAAATGCTTTATCTGTTTACTGTGAATTTCTCTTCTTGTAATCTTTACAAAGAGCGTCTTAGTTTTACTGTGTGGATGAGCTGACAGGGAGAGATAGCTGTTTGGAGGAAACATTGGTCACTAGTTTCAGATAAATTGCTTCATGGCGTCTCTTTGGGGAATAGAAGAGGGGTGTGATGATGGCCAGATGCCGGTGAGTTTGTCTCGGCGCTTTAATGAGTGCACTGTGCACACTTAGAAGTTAATTGTGACTTCTGTTAGCATAATATTGTTCAGGAGGATTCATCTTTACACTAAAATTATAGGACGACTTGAGGATTTGATTAATTCGTAAGATTTGATCCTCAGTTACCATGTAATCAGGTCAGTTTAAACAACAAATTTCCATGAGACTACATTAGCTGCAGTTCAGTGACACTGAGGTCACTTTTAACCAGTGACTGCCATAAATACAGTATGAAGCCATTTTTTTAAAAAAAAAATCAAACTTGAAGCAAGGGGGTGGCTTTTTTTTTACTTTTACATTACTAATTATATTTTTTAGTGGTCTTGAAAAAAGGTGACGGAAACCAGAAAACCTCTGGTCTTGTGTGGAAGGGGTATCTGTCTGAAAAGGCAAGGCAGCTCTAATTATGTCTCATATTTAATTTCCAGTGCCTAAAAGAAAATTACAATTAAAAAGCTGTTAGATAGAAACACCTGTGTGGCCATCGTAAAATAATTATCAAATAAAAGTGGAGTAATGTGATAAATCACATTATGATAACATTGTATTGTGTATTTTACCAGCAACTTAATATTATATTCTAGCAATATTATAATCTGGGATTAAAAACGGACTATAGGGCAAAAATATTAATTTTCTTAATAGTAAAATGCAATCAGCAGAATCATTACAGGAAAGGAAAAGTAATTATTTTGACAGATTCCTCACAAAGCTTTTAAACTAGTTCAGTCTAACCTCAGCGTCGCCCTGCTGCCCCCTGGTGTATTCCATGTGTAGGTACTTCAAGCCCAGCTAGATACCCTGCTGCAGGGCCAAGAGGGCATCACCAGCAGCTGCAACTTCACCGAGCAGGCCCTGAGCCAGGGCACCGAGGCCGAGGTGCTGCTGGTGAAGAAGCAGATGGGCGAGCGTCTCGTTGAGCTGGCCAGCCAGGAGCTTCCTCTGCAGCCCGGAGAGAACAACCAGCTGGACTTCCTCGTGGAAACAGAGGGACTAAAGAAGTCCATCCACAACCTGGGAACTATTGTGACCACCAACGCCGTGGCCTCTGAGACTGTGGCGACAGGTGAGGGGCTGCGGCATTGCGTGGTGGGTGTGCCCACCTCCATCACTGTCACCACCAAGGACAAAGACGGAGAGCTGTGTAAGATGGGTAACGCAGTCATCACTGCCGAAATGTTTTCACCCGACGGCAGCAAGTGTGACGGAGACATACTTGACAATAAGAATGGCACTTATGAGTACCTGTTTGCAGCTCCTAAAGAGGGCACTTGTACTTTATCTCTGCGCTTATATGACCAACACATCAAAGGAAGTCCCTTTAAGATAAAGGCCACCAAATCCATTGATGTGTCTCCAACTTCAGACTGTATTAAGAAGAGGCTCAAGTCTCCAGGCAGTGGGCACATCAAACAGAAGGCCATTAAGAGGCCGTCCAGTATGTACAGCACAGGGAGGAAGAAAGAGAATCCCATTGAGGACGACCTTATCTTCAGAATTGGTAAGAACAGCACTGCTTTCTTTAAACCCAGCTCAAATGAGTCTGTAGTACTGTAGTACTGACTAACTGCAAAGGAGTGTGTAAAGTCTAGTTGACATTGTGAGGAGCGATCTGTCCAAAGAATAAGTAAACAATTAGTTAGCAGTATAAATACATCTACAACAGAAAGCTGATTGCTGATGGAGAAAAATTGAATGTCAGGTTACCTTTACTGTATGATTTGGACTTTGTTAAAAACCTACAGTTCATGGTTATATTTCATGTCCTATAGGCACCAAAGGAAGAAACAAAGGGGAGTTCACTAATCTGCAGGGAGTGGCTGCCTCCTCTCAGGGAAAGGTGCTGATAGCAGACAGCAACAACCAGTGTGTCCAGGTAAAAACTGTGCTGAAGCTCAGCGATGGGTGGTAGTAAGAAGTGAGAGGTTGACTCTAAAGAAGCTAATCTCTGAGGAGCCAAACAGCATGTGCACTATGTTTGTTCTCCAGTCTAATATATGATTTGACTTTATGCGACTTTGGAAAAGAGTTTAATATTCAACACAGTCTTGTGAGATGAAATCATTCCCAGTATCTTTCACCAAACGCAGATTTTCTCCAACGATGGCCAGTTCAAAAGTCGTTTCGGCATCCGGGGCAGGACTCCGGGTCAGCTGCAGCGTCCCACAGGTGTGGCCGTGCACCCCAACGGCGACATCATAATCGCGGACTACGACAACAAGTGGGTCAGCATCTTTTCAAGTGAAGGCAAATTTAAGGTCAGTTCATCATTTCTCATTTCTTTGTTGTTGTTGTCATTCAGTGGACTTTTACTCGGAACAGTAATAGTAAGTAATAGTAAATAGTACCATGTGGGTTAAATACTGGTGCCACCACTGCACCGCTTCTCAAAAAAGCCTAACAGCTGTGCAGAAAGTCGAGCTGCACTCAGCCCATTTACACTTTTTCACACCCCATTTGCAAATTTCTTGGAGTGTTAAATGATGCTTTTGGCTTCCCCTTTCAGCCCCCCCCCCCCATCTCTGTTAAGACAAGTAAGTGCAGATTTTCAAGTTCAGTGGGGGTGCCCATGCTTAACAGAGCTGTGAAATCTC
>VUQK01022828.1:0-23937 GCA_015106715.1 Bujurquina vittata | reverse complement strand
TAGGAACTGGAGATTTAATACAGCAATACTTAAAGAACAAGATTTCATTAATTATTTCAAAAAGGAGTGGGCAACATATTTAGAAAATAATGGTCTTTCGGCAGCTTCACCAAGTGTCCTTTGGGAAGCAGGAAAAGCAGTAATACGAGGCAAAATAATTTCTTACTGCTCGCATAAGAAAAATGAAGAAAAAACACTTGTGTTAGAATTAGAACAGAAAATGTAATTTTTAGAAACTGCCTATGCTGCTTCACCACAAGAACATATACTTAACAACCTGAGAAAATTAAAAGTGGAATTAAATTACATTTAAGGAGACCATGGGTGCTCAGGAAAAAAACAGAAATTATTTTTCTGCACTGTGGCATTCAATAAACCGGAATTTTGTAAATTTATATATATATATATATATATATATATATATATGTCAAATGCAATCTAAATATTAAACTGAGCACTGGAAACGTCATCATACCAGACTCCGCACAAGAAATCACATTCTTCGACAGATTCAGTTCCATTCCAGTTGCCTGAAAGACACAAAAACAAAATCAAATTAAACTTCTCCCCCCTTCAAATCAAATATTTTCAAAGAATCCAGACACTTATTATCCTTCCATCCAACTCGTATTAAATAGTTAACATTATAATTAAAAAAATACTGAATAAGCTAAAGTTAGTTCAAAAACCAACGCGCTGCGTAAGTCGTGTAGCATTAAACCAATAATCCTACAACAGGAAATTTAATATTAGTGTTTAACGCTTTCTGGACCCTGGTCTCAAACATTTGTTTGAAAAATTGATTACAGGAGGACACATCCAAGACAAGTAAGCAAAATATCAAACAAGCAGAATGCCACTTTTCTTCTTCTTTTTCTTCTATTTTGTTATCAAAGATTTATAAAAGGATTTTAATGTTTTCAGCTCGCAGAAACATTCCTAGCCAATCGCAGCCCATCACAGACACTCACTTTACCTCTCTCTCGTCCTTCTTCCCCTGTCTCTCTCGTTCTCACACACACACGCGCGCGCACACACACACACACACACACACACATACACACAAGACTCTTCTTATCTAGGAATCCCTTTGCTGCTTTTATGTCCTCAGTAAATCTTTACTCAGTTCCTCTCCGTCCATTCGTCCTTCGTGCTTCAGTGCGCGCACACGCTTGTACTCTATACTAATTAACGAATGCTAAAGTGGGAATAATGCTGTATGGTGCAGTTGGCTGAGTCTGATGCTCAGACAAAATATATTTAAAGGCGCTCCTGCTGTTTATGCTGTGCGTAAAGCTCAATTCACCCAGTCTCTACAACAGTTTTGATCCCAAACTGGCCAACAACATGCTCTGCCTAACGGCGTCGGCACTTTTTTAACATTTAATGTTCTTCTTCACGCGGAAGACTTGTTCATATATGATTCACATTTCCAATATTTTAAGTATAAAGGCACACAGCGAGATGCCCGCCGACCTCCTAACCAGTTCCCAGAGCTAAAATCTACTGACCTGACAGACACTGTGCGTGCTTCACTCACCAGTTGGTTCCCAGCAGAAGACAGAAAAACGGAATAAAGCCTCACGGTTTCCCCATACAGGTGTTCAGTAAATCCACTTTAGCGTCAGCTGCGCGTAAATGCTGCGTCCGGAGTAATCAGAACTTTGGTTGTCTCTGCAGCGCTACCTTGGTTTTCTTCAGTGCTCTGCTGCACGCCTCGCGTTGACGTCACCGCACCGCACCGCACCGCAACCCCCCCCCCCCCCCCCCCCCCGCCCCCCCCCCCCCCCCCCCCCCCCCCCCCCCCCCCCCCGTGCCGCTGCAGCTGCCGCCGCCGCCACCAACATCTCCCACCTCCCCACTGTCACCATCTTCACCCCAAGCCCCCCTCCTCGCATCTTCAGCCTCCTTTTTATCCCAGCGCATCTTCACATTAACTTTTCTTTTAAAATCCTCACCGAATTCCTCACCTGTATCGCCACCATCACCTGACGTCACTCTCTTTCTCCTCCTCGTCTTAATCCTTGATATTATTCTCCTCAAAATCTATTTTCAAACGCATTTTGCGACGTTTCATCTTAAAATGCATTCTCGTCTTCAGAATACTTAAGTAACAAGTGATATGATAATAATAAACTTATTTGATGAGTGTGCTGCGTCAGCGGTTCCGACGGACGACACTTTTAGCGTGAAAAGGTGAGGATTAAGAGTTTTTATGATTTACATCAGGGGCTATCATTTCCAAGCGAAAGTGATCTTTGTACTCACACAGATTACCATCATCTTAAAAAAACCCGACTATTTTGAACAATATGTTTTTCAGCTGTGGTTCTTCTGGCTCATATAGAAGGCGACACGCATCCCACTGTTCCTATATATGTATGTGTGACTTTATCTAGCCCATTTTCTTAATTGCTTATCCAGACTTTAGGGTCACTGGGAGCTGAAAGCTATTCCAGGTGTTACCGAAGCGTCGCGCATCCTGGACAGGCCGTCAGTACGGCACAGAGACAACACAAACCTAGACAACCACACACTCTCCCATCCACCGACGGCCAATTTAGAATCACCAATTAACCCGACGTGCTGGT
Organism: Bujurquina vittata; assembly: GCA_015106715.1. Lineage (NCBI taxonomy): Eukaryota > Metazoa > Chordata > Actinopteri > Cichliformes > Cichlidae > Bujurquina > Bujurquina vittata. Next base: position 21,346 of record VUQK01022828.1, on the reverse strand, counting down.
CTCTGGCCTGTGGAAGAAACCCACGCAGTCACAATAAATAAATCATTTATTTAACACAGGAAAAATAAGCAAATAATTCAAACCTGATCACACAAGTTCAAGTTTTGTGTTATATGTAGGCTAATTTAAAAAAAATAATAATGTAAAGACCTAAGATGTTTGTCAAACACGAAAAATCACAATATTACAATAATACAGGCAGCAGCGGTTCATTTCTATAAATTGTGTGATTGCGCACTGGCTGTGTTTGTCTTTTCGATAATTAACCGGATCGGCAAATAATCAGGCTAATGGAAGAAAAAAGTACTCAGGCCTTTGCGTGTCCGTGAGCTATTGCAGAGAGAGAGGAGAAACAGAGCAAAAACTATGCCAACAAAACAACCCTTTTGCAAAAGCAAATAAACGGACGATTTGTGCCGGCTAAGCGCTGCAGCGCTGTATTAACGGACAGCAGGACTGAAAAGGTGAAGTAACAGAGCAGGCCACAAAAAACACAGACAGAGATGGAAGTGTTTAGACTGAAGGTGCATCACTGATTAGGCTGCCAATTTAAATTAAACTATTAAAGATAAAATGCAATCAAATATAAAAAAAAAAACATTTTAATTTTAAAGACAAAGGAACTGAAAAATTATTACAATTCCTAATCGTCCTTGGTAGATAGTTAACCTCTGAAACGAAACACACTTTTAGGCCGGATTTCAAGCGTCCATAGCCAAGATGTGCAGCCCACGCACACAGCCGGCCCCACCACTGAACCGCCACAGCGTTCGTGTGGCAAGGAGAATTTCCAGCTTCACATACTCAGTTTACAAGCTCCTTCTTTTGGCCTGAGACATGGGAGAAAGTGCGAAATTTGTCCCACCCTTACACTTTCCTTTTTAACTCGGCCAAGAGCTATGCACAAAGCAAAGCCCGGCTCTGAGAGAGAGATCCCGCAGGGATTAAAGGCGAGCTGCAGGCCTTCCTAAAGGACACGGAGAGACCTGCTTCCCATGGTGCCTCTTGGAGACAGGGAAGGCTCTCTCATCTCTCTTCAGTATAAGCCCCCTCTTTTTAAAATACATTTATATTTAGCAGCACTTCAAGTTATTCCTGTATCTAGTCATGTTAATATTTGTCCCTGCATACAGGGGATACTGAGTAATGGAATCCACAGGCCTGAATCTGTGCAGAAAATCCAGACAATGTGTGCAATAATCATTTACTGCCAGGAGGTGCTTGTACTTAGACTCAGGAGCAACATTGGCTGGATATTACTGTCACAGTAAAGATGATCACGGCAAAAGAAAATAACAATAATTTGTTCATTTATTTAAATGTAAATTGAAAGTTTGCAGTTAAACCAATTTTATGTCTCAAACATGTATATTTTTCTGCTTGACTGGAGCCACAAAGTAAGTGTGCACTTATGGCTCTATTAGGCCCCAATACTGTCTCCAGCTAGAATGCAATTGTATCCAAAAAAATATATATATAGTAATAATACTCCCTATAAGCATGTGTAATTGTCAACCTGTGAGGCCTGCGATGCTAAATAATGAGTCTTTCACACACACACACACGTACAGACGCACACATGCACACACTCTAATTAGGCAGTAGGCAGGCAGGAGAATGCTGTGATTACTCAACGAGTGAGTCGAGGAGTTAAGTAGTACCCTGAAGGTGAGGCAGTGGCCTCCTCTCTGCTGTGCAAATAGGTGGAGGGATTGTTAGGGCTGTTAAGAGTGTATGTGTGAATGTGGAGGAGGTGTGTGTCTGTGGTCAGGACCTGTCTGATGGTCACCTCTGAGTGTAAATAGTTATTCCTAAATAACAGAAGAGCTAATCCAAGTTTGAGAGGTGGAAAACAAGCTCACAACGCACCAAACACCAGTTTGATTTTTGGAGAAGTTAGAAGGGTAAATTTGTGTGTTCAGAATACACTCACATGGACACAAACACTGCACATTTGTATAAAATATAAAAATAAAAAAAAAAGCTCTAATTTTTGTGTTTTTCTCTTCTCTGTGGCCCTTTCAGCAGTGACTCTCAGCAAGGGCTCCATCCAGGATAATCATAATAAAGCAGAGCCGTTGCATTAAGGCCCGTTTCCGCTGAGTGAAGCGTGTAGAAGTGCCTTTGCACCACATGTCGTCCAGACTCTGTAGAATCAATCAGGATGGTTTTGCAAGCTTGACGCCAGGCTGCTCGACGGGATGGAAAACCTTTTGTAACGTAACAGCCGACTTTCTAACTCAGAGCAGAGCTGGAGAGTCCGCCGGCATGTCAACAAGCTAAACACTCAACCAGCCAGCCTGCGCAGATGCTCAGGCAGACACACAATAGCCTGTTAGACAGACACTCAGCAAGCAATGCCGGGATATTTACTGCATGAAGTTTCCACTACTGTGGATATAGCCTCTTCAAAACATTTAAGCGGACTAGGATGAAGTCATCCTCTCATCACTAGGGTTATTATGAGGAATGGATGCTTCCCAGTTGCCTTTTTTCCCCTTTGAAGGAGTCCCCCTTGAAGTGTGTTAAAAACACAGATGTCACAGTTTCCAATCGGCAGTGAAATTAGTGATGTTTTGATTACACTGGGCTTGGAGATTACCAACATAAACAGGTCTGTTGCATAGATCATCTTTTCAAGAGGAGGCATCATCCCCTTTTTCCACTCTGTCCAAACTCGGCAGCTCTCTTGGGCTTAGTGCTGATGAGAATCGGACGTCCAGCTTCCAGATTTTCATCTGAGCGTAAACTCAATACTAGCTAAAGTGATATTTCCTTTTGTTGTAATGTTTCAGTGGCTGACTAAAACAGGCTGCTCTAGAGAGCCTTACTCAGCACCACAGGGACTGAGTTCGATTTCTTTAATTTATAAAATAATAACACTTAGTCATCTTTCATTCCTGCTTTTACCATCTCTACAAGATTTCTATTTTATAGCTGCACCAAGTAACTGTGTGAACCCCAGTTTCGGGCAGGTATAGATCTATATGTGGAGCCAACAAAAGCAAAAAAAAAAGCAACATAATGGTGAAAACAAGCTGGCGTTAGATTCCAGTCTTGTTCAATTATAAAAAAAAACAAAACACTTCATGCAATAGCTGCACATCCCTGGATGCGCTCTTGTTACATTTTGTTCATCAAGCCAGCTGAAAGTTGAGAAAGGTGCAGTAGCATCATAGGCACAGGAGATCCTCCGCATCCAGCAGGAGTCCATGTCCAGAGGCATAGGGTCTTAAACAATAAGCCATTACCATGTTCTGGACGATAAGATGTTAAGCCTCAGATATTTGTTCCACAATGAGGTTTTCATATCTGTTTATCCCTTCAATCCACGTGCAACTATAAATGATAAAAACTAATCCAGAGGAGCAGGCCTGTTTTTTATTCAGGAACACCTTGAGCTACAATGGGCCAGTGGTGCTATAATATCTATGTTGTCCCAAATGGGATTAAAGTACTGATTTCACTGGCTGAGGGAGTGTTTCTGTGACTGCTTGTTGCTGCATACACTATTTATATTGATAATGATTTAAAACAGATAGGGAATTTGTGTTTTCTAATATCAGATGCATGAAAAAAAACATACCCCCCCTTTTTTTTTCAGTTTTGATAGATTGTTTTATTTACTATCTCTCTCCAACATCTGGATTCTGGCCTCTGGTGCAGCTCACAGCATTGAACAAGCTTAGCTGTGGATGAGCTCAGAGATTTATGGCCTAGGCTTATAGCACTCTGCTGTGTTTGGGATAGCGCTGTCCCACTAAGATCACTATACAATACTCTACCTTCTCCTGCTTACGCGCTTTCACTGCAGGCTCTGGCTCATCGAGGAAAAACTGTCCGCCCACTTTTCCCCCTCTCAGTCTGTTTCTGTCACCAGCGAGGGACAATAAAAATCCTTGAGGTCATGTGGCTGCTCTGGTTACAGAGTTTTGACTGCTGGATTTGTAGGAAAGGGGCTGAACTATGCTGCTTCACATTCAGATGATTTAACTGATGTTTCCTCACCATAACAGTTTATTTGTTTGACAGATTAAACCTAAAGTATTCAATTTCTTGTTCCGCTTGGGTGCTGCTGAAATAAGTTGAACACAGTGCATTGCTTCTGATGTGGTGAACTACTTTACAACTGTTCTAGAGAAACATGAGCACTGGTAAGTGTAATATTCATTCTTTTGTTAGCTCTGTTTTTAGTTACCACCAACTTATGTAGGAAGCATAGCCAGCCACAGGTTGCTGAGCTGAGGTGTGAAGCCTCAAGCTGAGCATTTTTGTTATGGCCATCTTGGTGTTTTGATGAGTGGCAGGTGGCTCTGACTGAAAACACTGCACACTCGTGTGGTAGTGACTTGTAAGGCATACTCTGCTTTATGTTCCTTCATTTAAATCCATAATTTACAAATGAATACTATGCTGAGTTCAGTTAGTCTCAAACCTAATGTTTCAGATCCATCAGGACTCATCAGAAAAGTGTTTAGAAAGGGTGCATTTTCCAATAAATATCTGCATAATCTGAATGCAGTTTTAAAGCAGTTCTGTATTGTTTCACTTTTCAGAGCTGGAATCTAAAAACATGATTATATCTACAGCCAGTGTGAAAATATGTGACTCTTTAGCTGCTAAAAAACTCCACATTCATCTGCTATCTGCCTCATGTGAGCATATTTTTCCTGAAAATCTACTTGTGTGGGGCTTTGCATGGGTGAAGTTTCCAAGAAGCTGTTAGCAATGAATACACCAAGAAGTGCCCAAGCCACAGTTCCTGGAACGGCCACTTGATGCTGGCTCCCATGTCAAAATGTTGGAAGCATAAAACATGAAACATGTTTGTAACCTGGTACGAAAAAAATCAGTTTTTGTTTCTATAGCGGCCTTACCCCATCAAAACCACAATAAGATGGAGGGGGAACATGTTTTTATAACTTACCCATTTACATTTTGTTAATACTTTTATTTGGTATTATTGGGGGAATGGCTGCTTTGACAGGTGGGCACCAGAACAGGTGGCTACAGCTGGTAGCTGCCTGTTAGGCTTAAATCCTGCTAACTTGATTTGAATTGGATGTATTTATGGTGTTGATCCCTTTTGGAAAATTTCTAGTGTGTGTGTGTGTGTGTGTGTGTGTGTGTGTGTGTGTGTGTGTCATGCATTCATACAGTCAAGGCTAAACTGATGATCAAGTGGTTGCACAAGTTGTCTATTTATCTGAAAGAACTGGAGGTAAGATTTTGACTGTCAACAGTGTGGTTGCTAATATCAACAATATTATTATTAAAATTAAAGGTTTCTGAGTTTATCATTGCTGCGCCCCCTGCTAAGAGACAAATTTTGTACAGGCAGACGTTTTTCTGCAACAAGTTTGCAAACTTTTTTTGCCATCTCAGCTGTCCAGCAGACTGGAACAGCAGCTTGTAGTTTTGTGGTCACATTTTAAAACTTCCTCTTATTCACTGCAGTCTTCCTTTTTCATTTGCTGTTATGAAAGTGTTGGCATAATCATGATAGTAGGTTTCCAGATTCCATTTCCTAAATATCCGACATGTTTGATACGATCAGGATGCCAGCAAGAGGTGCAAACCTCTCATATTACCAGATAATCTGAGATAATTTCTTACTTTTAAAAAAATGGGATGAGGGTGTATCTTTTGCCGTTTGAAAGCATACACAGTAACCTTGAGGTCTAGTGACCCCCGAGAGTGTACCGTCATCTGAGCCTGGCATTGTGCCACACGGCCAATACGTTTCAAAAGAAATACATAGCGTTTACACTGAACCCTATTTCCCAAACTTGAGTTCTTTTTAATTGAGTATTTTTATATTTAAACCTCACAAAATTGCATTCATGGAAGAAAAAACTGAAAGAAAAAAACCAACAAACTAAAAGACAAGATATAACAATTGGAATTTGTTTTAAAGGGAATGAACTCTGCTGGAGGTTATAGTGACTTTTTGAAAAATGCTACCAGTTGTTGGACTGATCTCTATCTCTGCAATCCATATCAGTCATTACTCATCAACTTCCTCATTTTCCTTCAGTTTCCCATCATTACCGTCGCCTCACTCTTTGCTGACCCGCACAGGTTCACTGTGTCACGCAGGATATTGGTAAAAGTCCTCTTGGCCGGTTCAAAAAATTCCCACAATATCGGTTTAAAAATAATTGAATTGTAATTGATGGGTAATTTCTAAATGAGTTGTTTTTGGCATTAGTCAAGAGCCAGAAGCTTACTCGGCTTGATGATGGATCTTTTTTTTTTATTTTTCTGGGAACATTGCAGCAACTGATGTTCACAGTCTTGCTTCACATTTGAGTCACGTATGGCAGCAAAATATTTATAGCATCATGACGTTCTCGGTTTCATGTTGCATATCTCAGCAAATACTCCTCCACCTTGCTGTGCCTGGCCACGTGAAGTAACAATACTTGGCGAACGTTAGAAGAAGGCAGCTCCAGCCTCTGTACCATGCCTGATACATGTCTATATAAACCTACTGACAGCAGACTGGAAAAACAACCTGGTTGAGAGTGAGAATAGAAAGTAGAGGAGACCTGATGAGGAAAAAAGAGAGAGAGTGTGACCCACCCAGGTTTTGACCTATAGCTCTCTTTGTATTCCCCTGACACAAAGATTTATTATGCAAACATCACCGGTCCCAAAAATACATATTGAAACAATTTTTGGACAAACATGAAACAAAGTGAGCCTCCTGTGCTGTCACGGGAGTTTGCAGCTCAGTGTAGGCCGATGAGGCGGTAAAGAGAGCAGCAAGTGCATTAGTAGTCTCGCTTCAGGAGCAGTGAAAAGGTAAGCAGGCCGGGGCGACGTTGTGGGCCGTCACACAAGAGTGAAGGACTGTCAAAAGAGAAACAAAAAGAAGGGAGAAATGATTAAGAGGCTGCCACAGACTCCCAGCCTGTTGGTGTACCTGCTTGCTCAGAGGAACCAGGCTGAGCAGAGTCGGAGAGTATAAACAGTTATAAACACACTTCTGCGTGCACGTTCACAGACCGACCCACGTGCAAACCTCGACACCCGTACAGCTGCACGTTGAAGTGCACGGACCCACAGATATACCTATCACTGTAGTTTTGAGCTCATTTACTGACTCGGCTGAATCAAAATGTTCTGGTAGTAGGGTGAGGAACCTTTTCAAAGGCAGGTTAGTCCCGCTATGGCAGACTAGAAAAAGACAAACTGGCCGACACACCAGCAAAAAAAGAAAGCATCATATAAGTACACACAGTTCTCACGGGATGCTCAACATCATGTCATGACTCACTACAAATCTTTACATAGCTCTTTGGACAGAGAACTGTGTAAACTGTAATAAGCTACTAGAATAGCTTTGGCCATTATGGGTTACATATGGACCTTGCCCCATGAGAGAGCTGTCTATTTATTGCTGCTTGTTAAAACAGGTTAAGTAAGGTAGCCCAGGTGTCCTTCTATCCCATGATGCTCCCAGGCCAGATTGGGTATCCTATAATCTTTGTGGTGTGATGTTTGATGTAGTATGTTCGTTAACATACTGTTTCTTTCCATCTTTGTCACTAATACAGGACATTATCATTCTCAGCTGGCTGCAATGACTTCCAGCATTCTTGTCATGTCAAATAACCACAATTTTCCATCTTTAAAGCATTTCTTTAATGTGAAAACACTGGTGACATGCTTAGGATTGTTTCCCTTCTGATTAACAGAGAAAATCTTTGAACTTAAAGGCTCAGTCTGCCTATTGGTTAGATATCCCACTTTTTACAGGTTTGCTCCATTTTCTTTTTCATTTGAGTTATGATGATGGAAATACCTGCTACAGGTGCTGACTTTTATTTGGTTTAGCAGTTTCTGTCACAGAGGACATAAAAAATTGCAAATGGCTCCTCCTGCACTGGTAAAAATGAGTCTGCCAGTCATCCATATGGTGCACTGACTTACACCTCAGCCTTCAGAGAGCTGATAACAAACCCTGAATTGGCCAGAGCATCGCCCTGTGGATTTAATTTCTTTTTGGGATGCCAATACATCAATACCACATCCTGCACATTAGCCAGTGGTGGTGACGTGTTCTTGGCGAGGGTTAAACTTCTCTGTAGCGAGCAAACGTTGCAAATTGAATAAGAGGTTAAATCCGCCTCCTTCATATTTGCTCTGGAGCCTCAGCAGTGTTTGTCCATCAACAAAAGGGCAACCACATATTTCATTTCTCTGAAAGTACCACACTCCCTGTTCATCTTATTACAATAGGTGGTGGACCTGAGAAAGCCATGGAGTGAATGCATTCAAGCAGATATTTACATGAACACACGCAGATGCTGCTCCACCTCAGGTCTCCCCTTGGAAAAAAAAAAGTGATGTATGTGTTTTTAGAAAGGACACATAGGTGAAACTCAGCATACCTCTTCTCTTGTCTCTTTTTCTCAGGGTGAAAGGTATTCAGGAGGGAGAGGAAAACGTCTCCCCGCTGGACAATTTACTGCCCTTCTCTGGGAATTCTACATGATCCAGGTATGGGAATGGAGACTGGGAATGGCTGGAGCGGTGAACTCACCCTGGCAGTTTTATCTTGATTGTCAGATAAAACAGTATCTGGTGTTTTAAAGTCATACACGAGAGTCTTTAGGAAGAGGCACTTTAGCTCCTTCTCACGTTCTGGTTTCTGATAAAAATCCCAAAAACACTGGCATTAAAAAGGCCAAGAAAGGTGCAGAGAGGGTGGAGATTCTTTAGAAGACTTCTATTTAAAGCAGCAACATACTTGAGGAGAAATAAAAACCTTTCTTAGCTCATCAATCAAAGGCTCAAATGCTGAGCCGTTACTCTGTAAAAGGGGTATGTATCAGTTGGGCTGCTGTCTTTATAAAGTGTTTTTAATATGAAGGATAAAACCGACTGTTTATGAAGATCAAGGAGTATGAAAGAGCACCAAAATCACTTTTTTTCTTTTGGTGACTTTTTTTTTTATTTGTATTTCTTGGTTTTAAGGCACAAACGTGCTGTAAATGTTCATCCTTGATGCTGCAGGGTGATAAATCGTGTTTTCTCTTTCTCTGTATTTTGCCTGCATTCTTTCCCATGCTGACTGCCGAGCCAGATACACAGACGCAGGTATAGATCAACACAGGTATATACACTCGCTGATACCAGCACATGCACACAGTAGCCTGACCCAGCAGGCCAGGTTAAAGAGGGAGGAGGAGTAGGAGGATGGACTGCTGGGACTCTGGTTATCTTCAGTCAGTAAAGTGCATTTTCCCAGAGCAGCACACGCAACAGCAGACTCACATGGCTTCTTATGCAACACAGAGTTAAACTCTTCTCTCTTTATTGCTCTCTCCCTCTGTCAGTTTTATCTGGTGATAAAGTTTTAAATAAAAAGTAACCTATGACTTGCCATGCAATATACAGCTGAAAATGTATATACTTCCATTTACTTCCTATGACCCCTGTGCATCACTGTATATCTAAATCCTCAATAGATACATACACATATACATATTTTTGTAATGTTTCCTTTAAAACCGTTACAACTGAACTGGAACGATCAGGTCTCTGTTGTTTGTTTCTGTCAACTTGCAGCTTATATTGATGTCTTTCCACTACAATAAAATATGAAATATGACCCTTGACCTTTGACCTTTGAGATGTAAATTGCTATCGTTATCCTATTACTAGAACTTTGTGTGAAAGCTTGTCAGTGTATAGTAAATTCTCCTGTTACAGCCAAAAAGGTATTTTGTGAGGTCACAGTGTTCGTTGACCTTTTTATTACCAAACTCAGCTGATCTTTAGATCCAAACAAACAGTTGTGCCGAAGTTGACGAAATTTCCACAAAGTATTTAAAAATATTTTATAGCTATCACAGTTATGACACCAGGACAGAGGCATACAATATAAAGTCACTGTGCTTTTGTTTGACCTCTTCAGGAATAGTTCTCCAGGTTTCTTGAAGTGCATTCGAAGCTCTTTTTTGGATGTTGGCTGCCTTTAGTTCTGCTCTCTGTAAAGATGATCCCACAGTGGCAGTGTGTTTGGAGTCAGTGCCATGCTGAAAAATGAAGCTGTTGTCAATCAGATGCTTTCCAGATTGTATTGCACGGTGAATCAAAATCTGACAGTACTTTTTATACATTCATTTATTCATTCCATCAATTTTAACGAGAATTCCAACACCACAGGCTGAGATGAAGCCCCAAACCATGACAGAGCCTCCTCTATGTTTTACAGACACTCACTGCTGTACCTCTCTCCTGACCTCCTCTCTACATATTGGTGATGATTTGAATAAAAAATTAAGTAAGTAATTCTATAACACTATAAAAAACTGGTTACATTTTTCTTTATTTATTCTTTATTTATTCCTAGTGAGTAGGAAACAAATAAGAGTGTTTAGTTGCTCAGATGTGCACTTAGTCTATTTTAAGGCATGTTGCAGTTAAAGGAAATACATTTAACCTTTGCTGAAGACCAAGTCACAATTACAATATACAATATTACCATAATGGTGATCTCTAAAATATGGCATAACAAAGGGAGAAATGGAGAAGTCTTAAACTCAGCAAACTGACTCAGTAATGGCAGCAACATTAGCCATAAATGCCTGTTAAAATCAGATAAGGTCAATCTGTGGCAGCAAAAGGTTGTCTGTGTGTGTGTGTGTGTGTGTTTTAATTATTTCTAAAATTTATAAGGCTATACTTTTTAAAGTGAAACCTATTCTAGTCACACTTTACAGAAAGATGTGTAAAGTTTCTTTCACCACTACGCTGCTGATCATTTTTTGTTTTTTAACAGCCTCTTTATCCCAATTTCTCTTCTCTTTGCACAGTTCATTTACTTTGCTTTAGAACGATTTTGTCTCTTCCTCTGCTTCTGTCATGATGATCATGGTTTTCCGCTGTCTAACATCTGCTGTGCAAAGTGAACAAACCCATTCCCAATGTTTAGTTGGAGGGGAAACACCAGAAATAAACTCCAGTGATAAAACAGGTGTGGGTGGCTTTTGTTAGACTCTTGTCTTACGCTGCATGTCTTTATTCCCAAATGTTTTGAATTGTTTGGAAAGGCTGAAGTTGACAGGGATTTGCTGCCCAAGTCTGTGTCTGGGTGTGCGTTAGTGTGTTCATCTATGTGCACTTAAGATAGCTGTGTATAATACACTTATCAAACAAAATGTCACTGGCCGAATGGCCTGGTTACTTGGCATGATCAATATTTGTTAATAAGGGTGATACATGCTCAGTTTCCATGTCAAAACTGACAAAGATGCACTGTGTTCTTGGCATTTTTAAACACGTATCAATACAAAAGATGAAGATTGGTGGTGCTATTTTTAATCTGAATCTAGTGACAAAGAATTTCACACATTGAGCATTTCAGTTAAAATGATGTTCTTGGGTAGAAAACACGATGAAACGGCATGTGCCATGCCAAATCCATGCTGTGTGCTCTGGAGGTGCATTAGGGTTCTGTCTCATTAAAAATGTCTTCATGTTTAGTTTTGTTGCAGCTTGTAAGGGTAAACATCTTTGCACTGGAAATACGGATTATCTTAGGAGCCATGCTAAATATGTAAAGTCAAGCCCCGAGGTATTTTGTGTTAAAAACGTGGACACACAAGTTAACTTGTTAACACAAGTCTACAGGATGAAACACAGATAGCGAGTAATTTTAGGTAGAGTGACAGTTGGCATTGCTACTCTCACGAGCCATTTGTGATATGAGATAATTTCATTTAACAGTTTTTTCATTAAAAGTAAATAGTTTTGAGGTTTTGAGCATCGTCTCTTTTCCAATTCATGTAGGACAATGTTAATTCATTATGAAAATGTAGCCCCACGTATAGAGCCATGCTTAGCCTAGTGGCGTTATGTTAATAGCTGTGGGCATCATTGTATATTATATTGTATTGTATCCATCAGAATATGCACAGCTACTACTAATTCAGTGTCCTATTCTAATCATTGCCATATGCCTGTAGTTTGTTGAGCATTAGAGGATTTTTACTCATGTACATTTATATTTCTGGTATTTTCACATCTAATATAATTAGATTATCTCCACAGTGAAACTTCTACACATGCTTTCATTACTAACATCGCTTTCTGCATGCCTGCAGGTTAACACGGTGTGATGATCAGAACATATTTTGCTTTATGTGTGGAATGAATTTTAAAAGTTTTATAATTGTAAGTGCAATCAGCTGTAGAGCTGCGGGCCTCAATGTGACTGGTTTCTTACGTCACCTGTGAGGCCTCTCACGTGTAGCCCCTGAACGATTTCAGGCGAGAGCTTTTTTCCCCATCAGAGCTATGGATTGCATCAAGGTACGAAGTTAAACGCTAGGTAGATGAGGTTTCAGACATGAATTGTAGACCCAGGCAGGAACATTGGGAAGCTAAAACCACTGGCTGGAGCTCCTGATGGTGGGAGGAGGGTGTGATGGGAGAGGCCGAGAAGGGTGAGAGCTTTACTCAGGTAGGTCTGCCCAAACATGACTGCTTGTTTACCTGTCAGGTTGTTGCTTTTGTCTGGGCCTCCCACGAGAGACACACACACAAAAAAGGAGCTTTAGCTCTTTGCAAGCAGGACCACCAGTGTAGCCAGTGTGTATGTATTTCCCCATGTGTGTATTAGAATTGGAGTGTCATTTATACTTTCTTGTGTGTTTCTGAGTGTGCAATTTTGCATGTGTGTCTTTTGAATGTGTTATTTAATGAATGCATGTGAATTGTATGCGAGTACAACCCAGAACTCCTGCTGTGTTTGTTGCCGGGCGGATTTGTGTACAAATGTAAATATGTTTGACTAATACGTTTTTCAGGAGTAGCAGACAGCATACATAGTTGAGGGGTGAGGAATTGGGCTCAGGGTTAGCGTTTTGTGTATGTGTTTGTGTGTCTGTGCTTTTTGTTTTCCGTCTATATGCAATAGAAGTGTTGTAATTTGCACTGTTATGACGCTTTTGGCTTACTGTTGCTGACAGTATACAGCAGGAATCCTCACATCCAGGCCTTGAGAGCCGGTGTCCTGCAGGTTTTAGATGAGTCCCTGATCCAACACACCTGAATCAAATAGCTGAATTGCCTCCTCAGTAATGCAGTCATGTTCTCCAGAGTCCTGCTAATGACTTCTATATTTGACTCAGGTGTGTTGTAGCAGAGACACATCTAAAACCTCAAGGCCTGGATGTGAGGATCCCTTGGTATACAGTATTGTGAAAACACAAAGGACAAAATAATCTGAAGGTAAATTCTTCTGGGAAAGAGTTTGGACAAAAACACCAGGTCCACCTTCTTTCCCCTTTTTAAAGCTTTTCCAAACATCAAATAACTTAATTAGATAACATGCAAAAGATAACATGTTCTTGGCTGGAAAAACACTTTGACATCCACCTTTGACACCAAAGACCACCTTAAAAAACACTTAATCAATAACTGAATAAAGTGGCATGCATTGATCGTGAAATAGCAAAGAAATCCTTCTCTGTGCATTTTATATGATCAAGAAAGACTCTTTAAGTTCTCCTTGCACACAGTTGAAATGAAGAATCACACTGAAAAAAGAAACAAAAAACAAAAACAAAATATACTATATTAAATGCAGTGATATATTTTAACAAAAGGATCAGGATTAAAGTGAATTATGTTGGCCGACATGTCCTGAAAGTAACTGACACTAGTGTCTATCGCACACTACAACACAACACAAGTAACTCATTCAATTGTTTAACTTAACTTTTATTTTTTGGAATTAAACCAAATGTAACAAAATTACATTTAGAATTTATATTCAAATTTAATTGTAATTGGATATAAGTCAGTCATTTTTTAAATTATGCTTGTGAGTTATGACCATTTAACACATATGGAAAAGGAATTGAAAAAAGTAATAGATCATAAATATTTAAACTGTATTTTGTCTCACAGGATGTCTGGTACTATGATTATTGGATGAAAATAGACATTTTCTTCTACAGCATAATAAGAAATTAGAACTAAGTACAAATCAAAATTGCAAGAGAGACATGTCCATGTGTGAATGACCCACATAAATTTTTGCTCCTCGACTTAATAGTACAATTATATATTTTTTTTCTTAATTTCAGCAAATGGGAAACCTTTCAAGCACCGCAGAATGTTTTTTTATTTTTTTATTATTGTGTTTGTGTTCTTGCCATTTGACCTTTTCAACAGCAAATAATTTGAAAGCACAAAAAGCACGGGTGAAACCAAGTTTGTTTTAATGCCAGCGATGCCACAGAGCTTACGTGCATAACCTTTAAAACAGCTTCGTGTACATGGCATCCAGTTATTTACACCTGTGCTTTAACTGCTATGACAAACCAAAATTTCTGCAGGAAAAAAAAGCTGTATTATTGCACAGAGCCTTATTGTTTCGGTGTTACATATGCCGTTGGCTCGGCAACACTCAAACAACACTGACATCATTTCGGGATGCAAAACTCTCATTTGCAATTCAGACAAATAAAAATTTTGTTAGTAAATCAGGATGAGCCCACCTGTCCAATAACAGAAGGAGCAATGGGATGCTGAGTACTGTTTTAAAATGAAGAAATCATTTTGAAGACATGAAAAAAGTGTCTGCATTTTTTTCTCATCAGTTACAGTTTTTCTCATTGCAGAGATGTTTTACTCCTTGGTTTCTCTCACTGCTGCATGGCCGTTTGGTTTACCACTTCAGCTATGCATCCAAAAAATAACACAGCTGTAAAGCATTTTCGTAGCGCTTCACGTGGATTAAATTGTGGACAAGAAATTATATTCTTAAAGAAACAAAATCTAGTGGGGATTTAGAAGATTTTTCGAAGTTAAAATATGAATATAAAAATCAGCTAAAGGAGCGGTTGAAAAATACTTTGATGCATCAGCGTATGGCTCATTAAAAGACACTGAGCGAAAAGAATACAGACTTTCAGGTGCTGGCAAAAAACCAATAAAAAATCTGCTGTCTTTAAAACAATTTAACAAAAAAAAAAGAAATCATGACATCCGTGTTTGCTTATGGAACACTCTTCTGGCTTTGCCTTGTGTAAAGTCTTCCTTGGACCATTTCAGTGGAGGCCACTGGGTTTGACGCACCTCTTTCTCGAGCTCCGTAGACAATGGGGAAACCACAAAGTTGCTAAATGTTTTTCATGGAAATAAGAGACAATGACAAAACGTTCCCAATGCATCTTTTGCAGTAACACAAAGGCTGTCTTTAACAGGAGGGGGGGAAAAACCCTCAAATCAAAATGACACCTTCAATTCAAAGCAGTAAAACATGAAGCCAAAAGTGAGCAACAGTTCAAAGCGATTGCAACAGTGCTGGATCCATTTTCATGCGTTCGGTACTTGTGCTTAACTGTGTGTATCTTAAGGCTTTAGCTGCTGTCTGAGTGTGTGTGTGTGTGTGTGTGTGTGTCCTTGTGTGTTGTGAATGTGCGTTTGACAGAGTGTCTACCTGTGTGGCAGTAGGTAAGCCCAGTAATCTCTGTTTGTCTCAGTCTGAGAAGTATAATGCTGTGACTCATTCCTAGAGCGGGTGTGCTAAAACCCAAAGCACTCGATCTATCATAGAAATCAACAGTCGCCACTGTAATTTACTAAACTAATCCTCAAATGCCAAATTAATATGTTAAGTATAGGTGTGATTAAATGATGTGAAAGATGCCTGTAGACTGCAAATGTTTAGCCAGTATTCCATCTGTGGTGAGTGAGGATGAATGTAATATTATAATCCCAAAGATCTATGCTTTTTCTTTCATTCAAGACTGTGTGGGTGATGCTGTGGTGTTTTTCTTTAATGGAATACATATTGTTGAGGACATTCTTTTCTCTTCAGCAGTGATAGTTGCTGTTGGCAGCTATAAAAGCCGTTGTCTTCACTGAGCTTAAATCTGAATATTGCAGCCACTTACCTGCATTGCTTTCTGTCTTTGGGTTCAGTGTTTTTAATATCAGAACTCTGAAAGCTCTTATTCAGTCTCTGAGCCTTTGGAAGCACAAGCAAGTCAGTGACAAACTGAGAAATTCCACATAAACAATCGGGCATATTAAAAGTCTGCAAATTCGTCCAACAAATAGAGTAGGACCCTATGATTATTTTTATTATATAGGGAGAAAAATGCTGAGAAAAAAGTTATTTGATTATTTCAAATGTGAATATATCAGAATGTGATCTCGTTGTTTAAGCAGGTTAATAATGGACACGAGGATCTGCCAGTAGCAGTTAAATATCACTGATTTAATGCATTATAAAGTTGTGACCCAAGGAATTGATACATCACTCTGACCCATATTAGAATATCTCTGAAAACATCAAAGAGACCAGCAATATTTAAGTCCATTTATTTTACTTTTTTTTTCATTTTCCCTTGTAAATAACTTTACTGAATTTGGGGATCCTGTGACTTTAGCTCTGGGGTCGGACTTACTAAAGCTCTGCCTTCACAGTAGGCACAGCCTTACTTTTGTGACTGAAAGATGTGGACACAGGTATTTTTTTATTTTTATTTTAATAACTGGCCTTTTTACAGAATGCAACATTTAGGGAGGAGAGTCTTTAAATGAATCACAAAACTGTGTTTTAATCAACATGCAATTTACTTCAAATTGTGCCGAATTTAACGCTGAAAGAAACATGTCTTATTTTGTGCCCTTTGTTATTGCTGTGTTCTTTTATTTGGATTGAGAGGGAGATATGTTATCAAAATGCACTTGGTGCAGGTGGAGGCTGAAAGCTGTGAGCAAGGTGCCTGAACTTTGGCTTTGTCCCGTAGCGCTTCCCCGAGTCCTCACCCTGCATGTTCAGAGCTGCCGAGCCCCACATATTTGTGATCCTCAATAATACTGCTATTTAGATGAAACAGAGCATAACTTCACTGAACTGAACTTAACACTAAATGTTGGAGGCTAGCCAAGTCAATTTTCATAGTGAGCAGAGCGGTTTGCAGTTTTTCAGGCTTTTAGTCACATTTCTACACAGGGATTGTTGCACAATGAAAGCCTCTCGTGGATCACGCATGTCTTTTCCCAGCAGCGTGAACACAAAGAGCAACTTTAAAACAAACAAACAAACAAACAAACTTATCGCTAGTATCGGCTCTATTACAAAACAAGTTGAAATATCTGTCAAAATGCAGGAATTAGTGAGACTTGGATGGATGGATGGATGGACTTTAAAAAATACTTGCATTTATGCACTGACAAAATAATAGTAACTTCATTAAAACACTGGAACGGCTCAGGATCCATAAATAATGCTAATAGTGGCATGTTACTTTGCTATTTTGAGTTATTTAAATGATCTATTTAACACCATATCTGAGAAGTATATGTTTTTTTTCTGTGAATGAAGTTCTAGATTAACATTAATTAGATCAGCAGCAATATTCAAGATGACTAAATGCACTGCCGCGTGATTGGCTGATTAGATTAATGCATTAAGGAGCAGTTGTACCTAATGAAGTGACCACTGAGTGTATAAAAGGATAAATATTACCTGAATGACTAAAAATAAAGCGCAGTAAGACTACATTTTTCCAGGTTCCTTGACTTTTAAAAGTTCTTTTATGTATGTAAAACTTTGCTAGCTTCACAGTTGTAGCTCATGTCAATAAAGAAATAAATAAATGAATTAATTAAATGCCCTGATGCTTAGCTCTGGAAAGAGGATCGATTTAGGCCTGGAGTCCTTCAACAATAACAGTGTGGTAATGCGTGGTAAGGAATTCTGAACTTGCAGATTTGCACTTTGAGCTTTCTTTGGAAATAATTTGTTGTTTAGTGAGAAGATGGCAAAGCAAAGCTTGTTCAGGTCATCGAATGATTGCTCTATATAACTTTACCTTATAATTTTATTAGTTCACGCTGCAGTATGTTGGTATCTACATTTTTAAAAGACATATTTATATCGAAACATATGTTGCTATACAAGAAGTTATACATCTTATTGCAGTGGCTCTCTTTTGGTTATGTTTAAACAACTAAAGTCTTACTCTGCCGTGCTATATAAAGGATTCCCTAATTCTTTCATTTGAGGTGAATGTTGAATGTAAATATTAAGGATTGGTACAACATGGACATCATCCTTAGTTTGCTGGGAACAAATCTAACTTCACATCTCCCCCTTCCCTTCTGTATGCATCGCTTTCATCCGCTTTCTCCATCTCCCACTCTTCCTCAGTCACGCTCTGCCATATATCTCTATCTCGAACTCCCTATATCTCTCTTCCTAGCTACATCCAGAGCCCTCTATTCTACCCCATCCCCCTCTCCATCCATCTATCCTTTCCTCCTGTTGTGTCAAACCAGCTGTTTCTCTTTCTCTCTCCTGGGTTGGTGAGTTGAGTGCCGAGGAGGAAAAAGCTAAATCCAGCTGCACATATTTCACAGGGACAGAGAGAAAAAGATGTGGAGCTGAAAGAGGGAGAAAATGGTGAGAGATTCATATGCGAGAAATGGCGGGACGGCAAAGGATGAGGATAAATAGTGAAGAACAAGAAAAAGAGGCATGACATGGAGGTCCAGTGACAAATTTCCAGTTGTAGTGGGGGTCTGGGGAGACTATCCAGCTTTGATCTGGCCTACACATTGTGTGTAAGTGTGTGTTTGTGTGTGTCTGGCCTGCGAGAGGAGCTGATTGCCAGAGGCCAGGGCTGCAGGATTAGGGAGCACCTCTTCTCTTCTGACACAGAAAGCGAAAAAAAAACCCCAAAAAAACCTTCCTCTCTTTGGTTTTTGTCCACTTCACATGTATTTAGTTTGGATTCTGATGCAATAGTAGAGTTATGTTCTGTAAAAGCCTTAATTTAACGAGCCAGTGGTTTATCTTATCTCTTACAGCATAATTTACATTTGGTGTAATTAAAACAATCCGGCTCTTTCACACTCAAGCAATTTTTCATGCATAAGTCCGTTTACTCAGCCTGATTAATACAACTCGGGGTGAAAAAAACTGTTGTGCAACATCTCTTCTGTCTGAATGAGCTGTGTCATGTCTGAGAAAATAATCCCACTTAAGTCTGGAATGATCAAGATGCTATTGATTCTTCATAGGTAAATGAAGGAAGCTGTGTTTTCTTGACTTCTTCCTCTCCCTTTGACTTCGAGCCTCAAACCTATTGATAATATAATATAGATAAAATTCTTTAGTGTAACTGCAGTCGATTTTCAGTTTTCAAGGTCTTGACTTCAGATTATAAAGGCTGTATTTAGCAAGACGCCATAGTGCCTTTAAAATGAGTGTAAATGGATGGATTAAAATAAGCCTGCTGTGCTGTGAAGGAAAATTTTGTTTTCCTGCAGGTGTGCTCTCACGATCATCCACGTTTCATGCTCTGTCGGTGGGTCTAACCTTTGCTCTGTTTTAATCAGGTAAAGTAGTCCTCCAGTAATCCATTGTTTTCAGCCGTGCTGTGGTGAGATACATGAGAGTGTGTCTGTGTACGCCTGCTAGTCAGACTGAGGTCTTGTAGAGATTGGAGTGGTCTTGAGGTCAAAGGTCAGATAAACACAGCTGGCACTCTCCTCCTGGCTGGCTCAGGAAAGCTGTTTTCTCCCCTTTTTTCCTCCTTCCCTCTTCCTCTCTCTTTTCTTTATCCCTCCCTCCCTCGTCTGTGTCAGTCTTATTTTGTCTCACGTCTGTCTCCCTTGTGATCTTTCTCTCTCTTAGTTTAGCAACTTTCTTGCCCTCTTTGTATTTCCTTCTCTAATCCCTTCTGTATTTTCTCACTCATCTCTTTCTCCCCAGCCCTTTATCCCTTTCATTTTCCTTTTTGTTACTTTTCTCTCTTCTGCCCTTTCCTCATCTTAGTCTTGCTTTTTTGTCACTGTGATACATTTTTTACTGTTTGCTCTGATTCTCCTGTCTAACTATCCCCCCTATTTCCTTTGTTGTATTAACCCTCTTCACATCTGTTGTCTTTGCTCTCTCTCTCTCTCTCTCTGTCTCTTCATCATCGTGGCTCAGACTGGAATGCACCCCCAACTGCCAGATCCATTTTATCATCTCTTCACTTTTATTAATAAATTAGTTTTTTCTGCTTTCTGCATCCTTTGTCTTGCTGGTCTACTCCTTTTGCCTGTGATCTTTGTGTTCAATAGTAGCTGGATAGTATTTGTGTATATATTATATATTTGTAAATATATGTATATATATGTATATGTGTATGCATGCAACCTCTGTGGTAAATCATGCATGGTGCCACACATGTGCTTCTAGCTGGAATGAAAAGTGCTAAATAACATTTTGCTTGCTTGTTTGCTTTTTATCTTTATACAACATTTGTTGTGGATTTTTCTGAGCATCTCAAACAGCTGGCACTGACCTGTTGACTTGCCATTTTCACATGTGCACTGCAGCCCTGAACATTCACAGATCACTCTGCAGAGCTTTATGTAAGAAATTAAATGTCTAATTCACCTGGATCTGACACGGCCTTCAAACTTCTGGCTCTCTAGTACAAATTCTTCTTAATATAATGTCATTTCTCCCAGGTCAGAATAGCACAACTGGTGATTTCACAGAGAAACTGTGAGTCATAATTTCTTCTTCCTTAACCAGCTGCCCCTTGCCTAAACCAACCAAACTTGAGAACTAACTCAAACAATCTCCTGTTGTTTTTCTACATTTGAGGTCAGATGCCTGCAATGGTTCAAGAAGAACAAGTGGACACCTTTGACAGCCCATCAGCAGCTTCTTTTGGAGGCTTCACTCAAGAAGATTTATGTGTGATTTGTTTGAGTGTTTCACTGTGTACAGTACGTGTATGGATATGCGTGTTAAGAAATATTTGTTCTAATTTGCAAGTTTATTTCAAGAATCTGTAAACTGCACACTGGAGAGTATTTCATCCAGTTATCCTTTCTCATGTCGGTTTCCCTCGTCCAATTAAGCACCTCCTCGAGCTGATGAAGGTCTCTCCACAAGCACACCAGACGGCAGCTTCCTGATTGTCTTCAGTTGCTCGGATTCCATCCATCACTGCCATGTCGTAGGGGAACCATATCCCAAAAAGCTAAATGTGGGCAAAGAGTATCGTTGTCTGAGAATCATGTGTGTCATATTATATCCATGTAAAATAAAAATAAGACAAAAAAAAACCCCTAAGAAAATCACCCTCCATCAGCCTTCCCCTAGACCAGGGGTCAGCAACCCAAAATGTTGAAAGAGCCGTACTGGACCAAAAAAAACAAAAAACAAATCTGTCCACAAAAAAATTAAAAGCCTTATATAAGGCGTATAATGAATGCAACACAGGCTTTAAGTGTCTATATTAGCTATATTAGCCTACTATCAAAATGACTAAGTGTATACATAATGAGCATTCTTGATAATCGT
>VUQK01022827.1:2900-18218 GCA_015106715.1 Bujurquina vittata | reverse complement strand
GAATTATACTTTAGCAGTAAAATAAATCTAGCCTTTGATGCGATTTCTAGAACTTGAGGGGTCCTGCGTTTTTCTGGTTCTTTGTGAGCAAATAACCTTTTTACCCATTATTTATTACACCGTTAGTGTATTGTGTGAAAACCTAGATCCCACACAAGAGAATTTACATAATGGGAAACCCAATTATCAAAGAGACTTTACAGAAAGACATTGATTAAGGTTGATTAATAGGTGGTTGGCACGCACTGTATCACACGCCCAGACTTTGGCTGGACACTGGAGAGACTTAAGAAACATCCACTTATCATTGTTCTCCAACACACCCTCACTTGGCAGAGAGCTCATATGTGAAGCAGTTGTCCGAGTAACCAATAGTAACATGTAGCAACAAACACAGTTTGTAGCCTGAGTAATATGTTGGATGATTCAGAGTTTTGTTTTATTTTGTTTTGTTTTCTTTCCTTCTGGCTGAAAGGGCGCATGTGGATGTGTGTGTGTGTGTGTGTGTAGACCAGAGGCACATGTCATAGAGGGTGTAAGAAAGTATACAATAGCCAGATAGACTCTCATGCTAAAATATTTCATTTCTGTGGGTAAAAGAAGTGGATTTCTATGTCCACATCTTCTACACATGGCCTCCTTTCTTTTCCTTTGCAATCCTTATCCATATTTCTGTGAGACATTTACACAAGGGGAATTCCAGTTTATTCTCAGTGGCAGACTTATCGAGATGTCCCTTAGCTTACAAATTCCCCTAACAGCTCAATGTAGATTACATACCATATGAACTTTGGGGCCGGAGGATGAATAATTTGAACACGTGTTTGGTCTAATTCAACCCAGTGGAATATCCCTGTAGCAAATAGCATATTTATAAAAAAAAAAAAAAGATTTCAGCCCATGTGATCTGATGACTCATAGTTTGGGGCTCCATAAACCTCAGTTCACTTCTGACTTTAAGGTCAGGTTGATCTTTCTTATTGCAACAAACTGGGCTTTGATGAATGGTGAATGGTCCTGTTGCAGAGGGCGTTATTAGTGGTGATGTTGTGTTGGTTGTGATATTGAAATGTGTTCCTTAGATTTTTCTAATAATAGGCAGTCCAGTTCAACACCACGACTAACTTCAGCTTGAACAGTTAACCTAGGATCAACTTCACACCTCTCACACAGCACGCATCAAATTGAACTTTATTTTCTCTCTAGAGGTCGAATATTTGAGCTGTTGTTGGGTTGCAGTAGAGTTTGCTGGTGCATCTGTTTAAAGGGTCACTAAGTGTGCATTCCTTTTGTTGCCCTAAAAAATGTCATCCAGAAAAGCGTACTATACTGCATGGAAATTGCTTTTATATGATTTGCTCGACTGGAGCTGCACCAGTGTTCTCTTGATTTCTGAACTCTTAAGCTTCTATAAAGAGCGTCCAAACATTAATATTTGTAACCAACCACCACATTTTGAGAGAAGGCTCACCCAGACTGCGCCACTTTGTGGTCACATAGTATTATAACAAGTTGGCAGCTGTCCTACGTCACATCTTTATGCATACACATGACATCACCTTTTGTAATGCCTCACATAAATTTAAAAATATACAAGCCAAAATATTTGACATATATATATGCTTATCTCTGAATAGTACCTTATACAAATAGATGTTATTTCCAAAAGAGCAACCCAATGGTTGCTAATTATTAAGGTATATTAAGGTATAAGCACAGCATTGAAATTTGGCTTAGAAAACACTGAGCATGATTTTTCAGACTCTGCAGATCCCATTGCCCTGATTCAGATTACACTTTTTAATGTATCACTGTTTTCCACAATGGTGAAAGAAGTACAATAAGATCCATAAGTGTTTGAACAGTGACACATTTGTTTGTAGTTTATCCTCTGTACACCACCACAGTAGATTTCAACAGACACGATGTAACTGAAGTATGCAAATATTTGTGGAGCTGACTGTATACCATACTGCATATTTTGTATATACACGGATCATAGACTATACATAATGGATGGAAGTAGCCACCTTGACATGGAAGGAGTTGAGTCATCATGTGTCAGGCAGCATAACAGGATCAGGTTAGTCAATACTAACAGCAGTGACGGTCGATCTGAGGATCTGAGGATTTTCTGTTATTGGTCTGTTAAATACATATTTCTCTGGTTCAAAGGTCAAACGCATGTTGCCCAGCTGGGTGGACGTCTTTGTAACGCCATGAAAAATAAGTTCATAAACAGAATTTCAATTTCATTATTTTTTCATGCTTAAAAAGCAATAAAAACACTCGGGAATAAAAAATTGACTGAGGTTCTCATAAGCCATGCATGGGTTTAAAGGTTATTATACATAATGAGTCATATTACTTCAACTTATCTGACATAAGTCAAACTTTGAATGCATGACCGGAAACAGAATTTTTTTTAATGATTAATGATTTTCTCTGAGCATTTGTTCCACTACCGTTAACTTGATATATAACAACAGCAGTGAACTAAATATGTAAAATGAAACAATCAGGGTGCTCTTTTTTAAAAAAAAATATTTTCCAGTAGCTTTAAATGCTTAAAGCAAGTCATATTAGTAGTCTTGACAGTTTTTCAGACTATTGCAAGTTGGAGAGACAAAGGTTCACCAGCAGATTCCAGCGTCTCTCAAGAGAAATCAGAGGCAGCTACATTTACACACACTCACACACACACATGCAGTTATCATAGATTTGTTTTACACTCCTATTTCCTCTGTCATATCTGACAAAGACAATAAAAGGTGACACTCATATATTCATTTCCCTTCTAAGTAAAAATGAACAAATTCAGCCTTTAAAAAGAATAAACTGGAGATCCTATAATCCAACTTTCTATGTGATATTTGTTGAGGGAAATTAATGGAATTTCCTTCACATGTTTGAAGTCTCAGCATGAAGCTATTCTCGCCTGCTGAGCTGAAGAATGTCAGCAGATGCAGGGGAAACCTGATGGTATTCTAACACACTCCACTGTAAAGAGATGACTGGACTTTAAAGAATTCGACCAGGAAGCTGTAGCGACCACAGGGTCGGAGGTTTCCAGTGACCCCAGCCTGAAGCAGAACCTGTAGGCTGACGCTGGAATGTCATGATGAAGCACAAAAAAGTAAAGATCACATTAGTGTAAGAAATTCATTTTATTCAGTCCTTTGTGCTGATAACCTTTGCTGGTGTTCTTGTTTAAGGTTATCCTTTTCAGTCCTAATCTATGCACTCCATAACTTCTCCACTGGGAGTCAGCATAGGGCGCAAGAAGTGTTTTACCGCGTGCTATGAACATGTAAAAACATGCACTATAAATATAAAGATATTTATTAAAGGCATATTTAAAGGTTCCAGACATGACAGTTTTTCAGTATTTCTTGAAAACTTCTCGCTAAAGGAAATGCAGTTTATATTAAGAGTTGTTAGATGTTGTTTAATGCGTGTGTGTCTGCAGGCATGCAAAGTGAAAAAATATGAACATTTTCTGCCATTTCTCGCTGTGTTGATTAGAAGACATTTTGGAGGACAGTGTTATCACATTTAAGAATGAAATATTTTGCGACTGAACGTTTGGCATACAAATTTTACGAGTACAAGATGGGACATTTGTAATTAAGTAGTATTGCAGATTGTGAAGGTAAAATCCATTCTGCCAAACAAAAACAAAAAAAATAAATGTAAATGTGACCCTATGGCTAAATCGTATGGGTGAAAATGCCATCCGGAGAGAGTTCGGATGGCTTGACGTTTACTAACTTTCATTCTCCGTTCCCTTTTCTCTACATTTCCTGTCTGTTAGAACTGGGAAATGAGGTCTTCTTCTCCTCTTCCTCCTCCTCCTGCCTGGCACGTCTGTATTCAACATCCTTTGTCCAATACATCCACTATCCCTCCTCTGCACATGTCTAAACCATCTCAACCTCGCCTCTCTAACTTTGATCACTCTTGCTGCTACAGTATCTTTCTGCTATTGCAAATCACCCCTGCCTGCATCCTCTTCTTCATTTATGTTGCTTTTCATGGTTGACTCCAGGTATTTAAATTCATCCAACTTCACTACCTCCACTCCTACCTCTGTTACACCTGTCTCCCTCTCATTCACACCATCTTGCTTCTATTGACTTTCATTCTTCTTTGCTCAAGAGCATACCTCCACCTCTCCCGACTCCAGACCTCGCAAACAAGAAGCCGATCCCTGATGTAATCCCACCAACACCTTGAATCCATCTCTCACTCCAACCACGCTCCCCTCCTGCACCACCCTCACATACTTATCTGCCACTCCTGACATCCTCATGCAGTACCACAGTTCCTCTCTTATCACCCAGTCAACTGCTTTCTCTAAATCTCCTTCTGAGTGTCTCCATACTTCCCCATCAACCCTCTCAAAGCCTGTCTCAACACCTCCCTGGACTTTAATCCATTCCTCTGACTTCACACCGGCAACATTCAGCATCACCGCTTCGATTTCCAGTTCATGAGCCTGTCTGAAACCCTCTTCACCTCCACAACACTGTTCCCTGCTCTTCCTTCAAGATTACCCCTACTCCATTTCTCTTGCTCTCTACACATTGGTAGAAGAGTTTGAATCCACTTCCAGTGCTCCTGGCCTTGCTTTTCTTCCACCTGGTCTTCTGTCCACAAATCCACCTCTCTCTCTATACTAGTTATATGCCCTACATTTAGAGTACGTACTCTCACCTCCAAACTCCTGCGTCCCTTCTCTCTCGTTGCTCCCTAACACATAATTTTGTTCCCTTTAAATTTATGATCAACAAAATCAATGTAGCGTTGACAGACAGTTGTGATTCGTCAGTGTTTTCAGTGTTTGCGCCTGTGTTTGGATATTTATGAGCGTTATATGTCTTTCTTCATCCATCATCGCAAACGTTGGGCAGAAGAACAAGACGAGGATCTGCGCTTTTGTGGAAGGAAACACGGTTTCTAGTTAATGTTTTTTTTGTTCCATTAAACAAACATATGAGACCTGATGAGTCAGCATCCTGCCTGTGGCCTTATGGGAGTCATGGCTGGTGGTCTACCCATGTATGACCGGTGTCTGTTCACACCACAGCACCCTCAGGGACCCTCAGTGCAAATACATACTGTACATCACATACTGAGCTTCCTACACACCTCCTCATTCAAACTGACAGTTTATGGCAGCCACACCAACAGATGGTTTTTTAACATGACAATTTTGTTATACTTTTCATGGAAACAAAGTCTTTGACTAAATAATCCTAGAACCTCCAAACCAAACCGGGGATGACTAATTGAAGGGTGTCGCTTTGCCTTCACATGGCTCCCATATTCACTGGAAGAATAAATCATTAAACACCTGAACAAGGAGCTCATTCTGCATTCATATGCACGGAAATGAAAAGACTTCCTATAACAAATTATCAGGTATATGCAGGAAATATGTTTAAACATAGCAAATGTAGAGCTACCCTGCTGCACTGTTCATAATAAAGGAATGCCACTCTCCAGACCACATTCTTGCTTATTGTAAAAAAAGCTGAAAAATCAATCACTTTATCTGGTGTAATTACTTATTAAGTGCTGTCCACATCCACATTCACATCACTAAACTTCTCTTAATAATTATGTACCTGTCTAACCTGTCTCTGTATTCGTAAATGTGCAATATTTCTAAAATGAGAAACATCCTGTCTTAGAGTGATGTTGAAAAGATAATTCATGCATTTATTACTTGTAGGCTGGACTACTGTAGTTCATTGCTATCAGGCTGTCCTAAAAGCTTCCTGAAAAGCCTTCAGCTGATCCAAAATGCTGCAGCTGGAGTACTGACTGGTTTAGAAAGAGAGAGCATATCTCCCATATTGGCTTCTCTTGGTTGGCTCCCTGTTAGATCCAGAATTGAGTTTAAAAACCTTCTTCTCATAAGCAGAGTCTTGAATAATCAGTGAAATCAGTGAAAAAGCTCTCCTGTTTTCAATATGGCATCCAAAAGTTGCTTGACATCTACATGAGTATATTTTCATTATATCTATATATTACAGTTTTACCATCCTAACTGGGAGAAAGGATCTAAAATCTATATTTGCCCATCTTGAAGGTTGTTCTTCCTGGGGGTATTTTTTTTAATTATTATCAGTTTTTATTAATTTAATCTTTAACTTCTTTCTTCTCTTTTCCCCTTTTTTAGTTGCTCTTCTGACCTCCGAGTGTCCTCTAGTATTTATTGCCAGCTCAGACAAACTGTTTGTTCATCAGGGTTATACACACTGCTGCCTTTTCAGCCAAGAAACACCAAAGAATACCAACAACTCCAGAGAACAGCAGAATCCAAACACACAAATCAGCTGCTCAGTCCACGACATCGCACAGAAAAATGTCCCCTCAGGCAAAGCCTTTCTGTGAATCATCGAAACCAAACCTGCTCATTCCATTATGCCACAGGCACTTCTTTTTTTCTTTTCCTCTCGAGTTTGTTGAAGAAGATAAAAAAAAAAGCACAAACATAAGAGACAGTTTGTATAATTAGTAAAACGACTCATGACTCACGCTCAGGGTGGGTAATCCCTGCATGACCCCTGATGCCGCTTTTCATTTGTTGTTTGCTCTGACTGCAACAACGGGAGCATTCATGTGTTGAGTTGTGTTTTCTTCCTGTAATATCAATGTCGCATGTTATACGAGAACATTAACTGGCTATTTGGTTCTCATGTGGATTTAATAAAAATGATTTAAAAAAAAGATTTATTGCAGCCTTGAACTGCTGCCTGCTGCCACTTATTAATATTTATGCTAACTGTCCCTGTAAACTATTTTAAAGAGTCTATATGAGAGGGATGAGCTTGCCTAGGTGACATAAAAAGGGTGCACTCTGTCAGTTCTAATTCTTTGCATGTCAGGCTTTCTCCTGATAACTCTTCCAAAGCCATACTTTTTCAGGTTTTTGAGGCCTGTAGAGTCTGAGATGTAGCTCTGGTTTGGATTCAAGGCAGGAATTGAGGTTACAGATTCTGAAACTGAAACAAATCTCTTTCTTACTTTAAAAAAAATCTTGTTAAGTGTTTAGTTATACGTAGTCACGACTGAAGGCCCGGGGCTTTTCTTGTGGCTGAAATGTGGAGGGACCTGAATTGGATTTAGCTGCTTCGCTGCCCGGGATCCTCTGCTGGCTGTCTGGATGCATTCCTTGTCCAGGTGGTGTGTATTTTCTTTTCATGAACCTCCTCCATGTAAACTATCCCTGGCCGAAATCATTCATTATTCAAGCACGCAATGAAAAAGTTTAGTCTCTCTGGCAACCACTCCATGACTTTATGTTTTTAAGATATTCCGGTAAAATCTTCTGCACCTTTAACCCGTTTCAGCAGAAGGAGGACAATGAATGTTGTCATGTTTTCTCTGACATTAGCAGGGTACCATTTTTACTGAGTATGGGATGTTATGGTACTAGTTTTTAATGGAAGGGAAAAAAGCCCATTTTATACATATTTTATCTTCCAAGACAGGACAAATAAACTACAATAGCAAGCCTATTCTGGGGGGCAAAGGTCAACTTGTAGGAGGTCCCTGTGACCACAGTCAACTTCCTTGTACAGTATACGGAGCATGTTTGCAAGTGTATGTGTGTGTGTGTGGTCTAGTGTTTGCATATACATACATTCATATAGGCTCCAGGTCATTCTGCTTACATTACAAGTTTTATTTTAAAGTAACAACTAAGCAGCCCACTCCTGTTGAGTGAAAAGAAAGAGGTGAATCAGCCCCCTGCCCCTGGTAGAGTATGATGATAGAACCCTGAGCCACATTTGTCAACATGTAAGAATAGAGCTGCACACTAAATGCATTCGGTCATGGACAGATTATGGAACGTGGGCCATGAGCTGAGTAAGACACAAAGCCACCATGAAGCAGGCCTATATACTCTGTGGCAATTTTTTGTCTCTGATGTGTGTCTTCCAGACATTTTGCATAACTGTTTGTGTAATTATGGTCATTGTCGTGCCTCGTTTTGATCATTTCTTTCTATGTGCTCCATTCTGTATCTGCAGCCTTTTTATGTGTCTTCACGCTTGTCTTGTATCCTACACTGTGGTTGTTTGCATTTCATTTTGGTCGCTTTTGGTTTCATTTTTGATCATTTCTTTTAATCTCCATTCTGTGCCCTTTCTCTTCATTCCTGTTTGTGTCTCATGTTGGTCGCTCTGCATGTCTTTGTTGCCATTTTTATGGTCATTACGCTGCTTTTCATTTTATGTCTCACTTACTTCTCATTTGCATCTCTTTTCTTTGTTTTGTTTCTTTCAGGGAGATCAAGGATAATCTGTCCATGGTTTCAGTAAAAACCTTTCCTGGCAATGCAAATGGTCCCACATCATTCTTCATCTGAATATAGATCTGGTAATTTGGGCAAGAAGGAACCATCAGCATTAGGAAGGCAGTTTAAATTTGTGGCTCATGTCTTTCATTCATTTATTCTTTCCAGCTATTTTTAAATATGTTTTGTATTGTTCAGATATTTAAGAATTTGCCTGAATTTTTCCTCATTAGCTCCCTTAGCATAGCTACTGATCCATTTCCACACAGATTGCTGATCATACACCACAGAAATAGCTAAATTAATGCTAAAATATGACAACTGGCATACACCTTCCATACACCTGCTACTGATAAAACTGGGCCCACTAAACAGTTTCTTTTTTATTATCAAGTAACATTGATATTTGTCAGTTTACTGCTGCTGATTCCATTGTGTTTTAGGTTTCCAAAGTTTTTATTTCACATAACAGGTTAAAAAGAAATCTTTTATCTGGCCCTTTAGGGGTCACCACAGAGAATCATCTGCCTCTATCTCAGCCTAATGCATAGCTGACCTGCCATGTCAGAAATTTAACATTTAATGATGGCAGCACTGTATGGAGGAATAGCACGAGCATTGCACTTGGCTGTATAATATATAGGCCATTTGGGACTGTGGACTGCACATACTGCCATACTGCTAGACTACCTGGACTGCCAACATTTACAGTCACTGCACAGATTATTATTTCAGTGTGCTGTCACTCACACTGGTAGATATTAAATAGTTCTTTTGTGTATGCTGAGCCCCAGTTGACTGATTGTAGAGCATAAAATGCTTGAAATACAGTGAAGTGGACTGTAAATTCAGTAATTACATGTTGTCTGCATGTGGCACTCCTCCTGACTCTTTAGCAGAGAAGAGTGAAGCATAAAAACTGATTTATGATGTCGTCTTGTTTCATATGCGCTGAAGCAAAATGCTGCGTCAGGAGCACTTTTTAGTTGAATATGATGTGGATATTTTCTTCTTCTCTACAATGTTTCTCTTGTTTTGAGTGTGACAGATGCATGAATACTTTTTTTGTTCATTACGTAGTAAGAGCACTCTTTTTAAACGGTGATTCAGGCTTGACTTTTGTCTGTAATTACCACATAGGAGGCTGGGTGGAGGCTGCCTTCCACCCATATGCTGCATCTCAGAATGCTCTCTGTTTGTCTCAGGTCAACACCGAGTCCTGCGAGCATTCCACACATACTGACACCTCACTGCAGAATACCCTATAATGCATTTAAGAAAGCATGTGTGTTCATGGCACAATACCAAACCAATTAACCTGGAGGTGAATGTAGTGCTATTTTTTTTTCCTGCAAAAAAATAAATGAATTAAATAAATAAATAAAGTAAGCACAGACAGCAAGAGCAAGGGAATATATGTGAATGTGTGCAAGTTGAAAACAATTTATGTGTCATTTAATCACCAACACTTCGGGTCATTATCTGTTTGCACCACGAAGCGCTGTCCAGTCAGTATTGCAGCATTTGAAGCTGAGCAGAGAGTATAGCCCAGAACCCTTCACAATTCATCCTGCTGCTTCAAATCAGTAGTCACATCGACAATAAACACAAGTGGCCCGGTTCCACTGGCAGCCCTTCATCCTCATGCCATAACATAGCCTCCACCATGTTTGACAGATGATGTGGTGTGCTATCAGATCATCAGCTGTTCCTTTGCTTCTCCACAGTTTTCTCTACCCTTCATTCTTGGTTTCATCTGTCCTCTTTTACAAGTTTTCCAGTCTAAGCTCGTCTGGATGGATGGATGGATGCATGAATCCTTCTTGTTCTTGAATGTAACCAGTGGTTTGCACCCTGTTGCAAAGCCTCCATGTCTTTTGATTGTAGACTTCGACAATGATACATGTACGTCATCAAGATAGACGTGATTAGATGTTAGGAAATTGTTTTTATTAACCTTAGAAATAATTACTTTAGTTGTCTTCTGTGATCTTTCAGGTGTTGCTGAGCTGTTCAGTACATTCCTTCTTTTTCAAGAATGTAGCAGATTGTTAATTTGGCTACTCCTAAAGTTTTTGCTCTCTGTGAGACAAATTCAGATATTATGTCTGCTTTATTTGTTATACAATAACAAGAAACAGGTCTCACCTGGCCATCAAACTACTTGCCAGTCAACTGTCCAATCACCTTTGAGCCTCTGAAAATGGGGACTCTATATAAACATGGCTGTGAATGGTTGATGCAAGATTTTTGTAAAAACCTCTTGAATTAAAGCTGAATCTGCACTTTTATTACACCTTGACTTACTGACTCAAAATCCACTTTGATGGTGTATAGAAGCAATGATGCAAAAATTCTTTTTGTCCGCCAAATTATGGGCTGTAAACTGTATAAAATATTCCTCTGGACCCTAACAGTTTGATAAATATCTCTCTAAGTACACTACCATTTTAAGGGAAATGTTCTTCCTTCACTTCTTAACTCCACTGCGTTTCTCACAGCTATTACTTTCCAGAGAATGTCTTAGAAAATATATTATCTAATAAAATACAAAAAATATTTGTGTTTCCCAACCTTTTTGACACAAACAAGCATTTGTAGCCTTTTGTATATTTCAGATGGAACCCAACTCCCCTCCCCCAAGTTAGATTTGGCCAACTTTCTTTTTTTTTTTACTGTAATTACATCAAAACTGGTCACAAGGTCAATTATTCTGTTTTTGATCACTAGCTTTTGCTAAAAGATGCCCCACTCTACATCCCTGTGCAGACCCCCACCTCCTGATTGTAATGCAGCTCTTTAATTATGAACTAGCAGTCGCTGGAAGTTTAAATGCCTGTCAGATGAGGAAAATGTGTTCTTGTACAACATAGATGGTGTTTACAGGAAGCCTCTTGACTTTAAATTCTTCTTCAGCAAGAGATACATTTGCAAACAGTAACAGTAACAATATAGTTAATAAATCAGATTGTGGGTTTTCATAGCACAAAGCTATGAAAACTATTAATCATACGTGGCCAAAGTGAAAAAAATGGACCTTTAATCTCCATTTGGTTATGTGTGTGTGCTCATGTCTGACTGGCCCCAAGCTATAAATCTCTTTATACAGTTTTAAGATAGAAAATCAAAGATGATAACACCGTGTGATCTCAAAGGTAAGGCGAGCGAGTAAAACGTATCAAAATCTAAATCTTATTAGAAGGTACAGAAAATGTGTTGCATATGGAAACGAAGACTTCAAGCTGATGATGAGTACAGGAGTAAGAATAATGAGAGCAACTTATGTGAAAAGATAAGGACAGGGAAATGATATGAAAGAAAAATAAAACAGACCAG
The DNA here is from genome assembly GCA_015106715.1 of Bujurquina vittata. Taxonomy (NCBI): domain Eukaryota; kingdom Metazoa; phylum Chordata; class Actinopteri; order Cichliformes; family Cichlidae; genus Bujurquina; species Bujurquina vittata. The sequence continues at coordinate 6,571 of VUQK01022827.1, read as the reverse complement.
ATTATAACAACATGTATTCGAGGCCTGAAATGTCAGATGTTTGGCTTTCCTGACCTTGGGTTATACTCGTATGTTGGACCTGTACTGTCCTCCACGGCTGTAAATATGTTTATCTATCACTCACATGTTTTTCTCACCCACCTAAAACCTGTCCAAAAAAATCAAGCATAGCAGGAATCTGCAGACTGCCTGTCTCTGTCTGACATATCATACAGTACAACTTCTCACTCATAAGCCTCTGTTTGCCAAGTCGTGGATGTTGAATAGGAACAGGGCAGTCATAACACAGGACAGAAGAAACAAACAACTTAGTGCTTCATCATTTAGTTTGTCTTTTTGAGCTCCTTATGATGATCAGTTATTGACCTTCTTTATTTCACTTCAGGTATGTAAGAAGTACCTCCCATGTTCCTGGGTCTTTGATACAGCATTTTGAGTTGAGACTTTCAAGTTTTATTTATTATTAAATACTTTCTGTTTAATTCATTGTTTTCTCATTATTTATATGTTTACCTTAGTCTAGTTTTTAGTTCAAGTTTGTGTTTGTTTTTATTTTTTCCTCAGTGTTCCCCATCTAATCCTATTGTGGCGATTCTCCTATGTCAAGTTTATGCATGTTAATGTTTCCCCATTTAGTTACAGTTTACACTTCCTGTCTTTAAATTTAACATTGCCTTCCTCTGATGGTCTGCATTTGGCTCCTTATTCCTCGACACTTTACAGAACTAAAACTACAAAAATTACAATTTTTCCTGTTCTTTTCTTTATAAACAACAGTTTATGAACAAATGTTCTACAGCTTTGGCTGCAGTGCATGTGCCCGTGTATAGTCTTCATGGCATTGCAAATGGAAAATGGCTACTTTGTTGTAATGCAATCATAGTTTTAGGGAGCTGTGTCAGACTGTAAATAAAAGATCTATATAACCACCGTGATATCCACCAACTGTTTTAAAGCCTTAAATAAGATGGAAAAATACCATTCTGACCATCTTAGGCTTTTTTGTTTGTTTGTTTGTTTGTTTGTTTATGTTTTGTATTTTTTGAACAGACGTATGGAAGCTTGTTTCCACCACTGGAAAAAAAATGTTGCCATCCATGAGTCAAAGTTTCGAGTTCAGTATCTCAAATTTTTGAGTTAAGTCGAATTTTCAAGAAAATGACTTAAAACTTTAAGTTATCTCTTCCAATCAGGAAGCTCTGTGAAGGTGCCCATTTCCTTATTACCTGGAAGCAAAAGGCAAAAGGAAGCAGCTGACTGACAGTTCGACATCAACACATTTTATGCCATTATCATATTTGCTATACATTGGTAGCTCACTGATGCTGACACTACCCAAAAAAATGTAAGCGCTCATGCGTCTGCACCGACTGCGTCCAGTAACAAAGAAATGACGTCCTTCACAGAGCTAACTGATTGGCAGAGCTAAATTTCGAGTTATGAATAGCTTTTTTGTTCAGTGATTGAAACACTCTTCTATAATCATGTCAGTGGTGAAGTCATTTCCTTATTGACTTCTTTTTGCAACCAGAGGTGCTGCCACCTGTTGGCCATTTGAAAGAAGTGCCAGTTTAAGTCAGTTCCTCTAGTCTAGTTTCACCTTTCCAACTGTGCCCATCTTTTATTTACAAGCTTTGCTTTGCTTTAATGTATCACCCCAAAACATTGCTTACATCTCATTTTTTTATGTCTTTACGTACTATTTTCATTCTTTAAAAGAAAGCAAAATGCCACGTTAAACATGCCATCTTCCACGTTAAAGAAAGCACACATGCTTGTAGTCCTTGTAAACAAAGCCACTTCCCTTTAAAAACATACGTGTGATTCATTCAGGTGGCTTCTCTAAAAATTTAATTTGTTTTAATGGAAAAAACCTTTTGAAAAACTGTTGACTTCCCCAAAAAGCACCTCATACAAATTCTTCTCTTTTGGTGCAGTGATCATTAGATAGTCCTTGCTCAGAAATGACAACGTTACACTCTACTGATTGACGCAAAGGTTTGCGGACCAGGTGCTGTATATGTGTGTTTTTTTAGCCTTAAACATCATGTATGAGGCTTTGCTGCGACACTACTGTGTGAAGACGGCACATGCCAGCTGTGAGTGGGGGAGTGTGTGTGTCTCCTGGACATTCACAGCAAACACCCAAAGCTAAACATTAGAGGCACAGGTACATGTACAGTTGGACTGTAACCAGATGGTTTGCGTTGCCTGTACAATTAGCCTGGTGCAGCAGTCTCCACTCAGTCTACCAGACTGAATGGAGAGACTGCCGTCTGAGCTGATGATGAATGGCCATGGTCAGGCCTGTGATACATTACACATTTAGTTCCACGTTGGAAATAAATTGCTATGTGACAAAATTTACTGTGTGTACAAATACTGTAGACATGACAGATGCCCGATGCTACCTGTTCAAGTGCAAAAGTAAGGTTAGAGCATTTTGACCTTGTCAGAATGCTTCTCTATTTATCCCCACCAATGAGATGGAGGTCTACGTGAGAGGGATGTGGTGGTATGATCCCTGGCAGCCTAAGTTTGTGAGGGACAAGCTTGTTTTCTTAAAAAACTCAATAACAAACCTCTAGCCTTGTTGGTGGCTAGAGGGGCAAATTTAAATGGCACAAGGGACTCTTAAACTCAGTGATTCATTGCTAGACCATGGCAGGGGGCAAGAAAGAAGAAGTACATTCTGAGCATAGCAGGTGTGCGGTGAAAGGCTGTAACAGTTTGGTCATCACACGCAATTTAACTGTGGCAACAGTAGATGTAAATCTGGAAGCCAGCAAGCTGTGCAGGGATACACTTACCATGTATTTAACTAGCTGAATGTACAGTTCTGTTAACTGTTAAAAGGCTAATGACTGGTAGATGGAAAAAAACATAAAACCCTGATTACATGCCGGAAAATTAAACCTTATGAAAATATGATACAAGAGCTGCTTTTCAGTAGTATTTAGTTGACAATAACAAGATTGCCTGGGAGTAAACATGGGATATTGCTAACCAGACTAACTCAGTCGTTAACTTCTCCACCCTCTGATCCAAATATGGTCACTTCACACTGATAATTGATAACACTTTTCATTTCATTTCATTTCAATCTTTATTTCAAACAGAATGTTAATATACATAAAAATAAAATAAAGTCCACCTACAATCAGTGATACATATATTTTTGTTCGAAAAGGAGTAGGAGGAAGCAAATGCTTATTAATTCCTACCCCTAACTTGCTCTATTTAGATACAGTATATATAAACATATATAAACATATACACACACACACACACACACACACACACATATATATATATATACACACACATAAATATACATATTTACACATACATACACATATTCATATATATATATATATATACATACATATACACACATATACATATACATATATATATACCCACACACATCCATACACAGACACCTACATACACGTAGTCTTTTTTTTTATATATATATATATAATGTACAGTACATCCATATAAATATTTAACACTCTACCTCATTTATATAATGTTGCATAAGTGTTATTTTATATAATTTAAAACTGATTTATATTGGTACATGCTTTCAATTTCTCCTCCAAACTGTTCCACAAATTCACTCCACAGACCGCTATGCACATACTTCTCATTGTTGTTATTACTTTAGG
>VUQK01022823.1:0-13184 GCA_015106715.1 Bujurquina vittata | reverse complement strand
GTGATATGCTTGATACGCATGTGAAATCCCTGACGCACACATGTTTGTACCATCTCAGGAACATTGCTAAGCTAAAACCAATGGTATCTCATACAGAACTTGAGATGATTGTCCATGCATTTATCTCCTCTCGCTTGGATTACTGTAATGCACTTTTCACCTGTATTAGCAAACACTCTTCAACGCCTACAGTCCGTTCAGAATGCTACTGCTAAGCTTCTAACCAAATCTTCCAAATATTCACACGCCACCCCGCTGCTGATCAAGTTGCACTGGCTACCAGTAGAATATAGGATCCATTTTAAGATTTTAGTCCTTACTTTTAGAGCCCTACACGGCCAAGCTCCAGCTTATATTATGGATCTACTGCACCGATACTCTCCCTCTAGATTATTGAGATTCTGTGACCAGGGTCTGCTGGATGTTCCCTCTTCAAGACTAAAAACAAAGGGTGACAGAGCGTTTGCTACAGTGGCTCCCCGTCTCTGGAACTCTCTCCCTGTGCATCTCAAAGAGGTGGACTCATTGATCTGTTTTAAAGGACTGTTAAAAACCTATCTTTTTAGCTCTGCATTTAATTAAGTCTTGTTTTATTATTGTGTAATTATGTCACTATTTTATGGTATTTTTGTAAAGCACTTCGTGACAGCTGTCTTGAGAAGTGCTATATAAATAAAGTCTTACTTACTTACTTACTTATATGGACCAAAATCTCTGAGGAATGTTTCCAGCATCTATGCTGGAAACATTCCATCTATGCCAAACAGAATTAAGGTAGTGCTGAAGTCAAAAGGGAATCCAACGCTGTACTAACAAGGTGTACCTGACAAAGAGGATGGTGAGTTTCACATTGGGCTACAATAAGCAGTGTTCGTGTGTGCTGGAAAAATAAATCATGCTTTTAGAAAATGAAAGCATTTTATGGCCCATATCTACATCTTTTATTTATGAATCTGTTGCATGGTTTCATCACACAGAAGGCTGTCACACTGTAATATTAAGCTGGGTTGACATGTCTGAATATCCCCAAGGAAAAGTGATGGCCTTAAGTATAGATGACACAGCCACAGCATATAGAGTCATTTTTGTTGTGTAGCACATAACCATGTTTTTTTTTTTAACTTGCAGTTACATTTCAGGCTTCAAAATAAGAATATGTAGTTCAAGACATAGTTCCCATCAAGTGAAACATATAATTAGTGATCAAAAGCTTGTACAAGTCAAACACATAGTGATATTTTTGGCTTAAATTTGGGTGATCTTGGTGAGGTATTCCTCTAACAAGCACAAACAAGTCTGCTACAGCCTCCCCGAAATAAAAAAAAAAATAAACACAAGGATGCCCTTTGTAAAACTTAACTTGTTCCTCTTATGAAACATGACATTTTATATTTATATTGATTTTTTTTAACATGCATCTAATCATTCAAAGGCATTTACCTACAGATATTCATTTTCTCTTGTTTTTAGAGCCTTAATACAGACTGATAATGGCATGAAATACATGATTATCTTCAGAGAAGAAAAGAAAAAGTGTCAAATAGGAACACTGAGATGAGTCAAACATTCCTATCATCAGTTGCCATGGTGAGCAGAGACAGGAGCTTTCTTTTGCCTCAAAAGCAGCCCATTAAATGGCAGAAAAGAGTGCCCCTTTGCTTTTGCCCATACTCAGTTTTCAACCCTTTACACTGGCATTTGTTTTTTGTTTTTTTGTTCTTTTGTTTTAATCTTAGGTCAGGTTAATGTGCAGTGTTACTGAAACTTGTATAGTAGTATAAGAGACTCTCGGAAGAGTTATATTTGTGAAATAAAGGCTTTTCTTGAGAAATATGCTGGCACCCAAAGAATTCATAATGATAGTGGGTATTTTGAATATTTTGGAGATGTACTCAAAACTCAGTAATACAGCAGTTGTTGCTCGTTCAAGGACTTAAAAAGATTCATGTGCCATTTAACCTTTTGGTGAAATTCCAAATATTTTTGGAAAACAATAAATTGCTGTTTTCCCTCAGAAGCAAAAAGTTCAAGTAGAGTGACATTATCACCGTAGAGATGAGGCTGAAGTTGATTGGTGGGTCTCTGGCTTTAGCAACAGGCAGTTTTGGTGTCTTTTAAGGATTCCTTTCAGGTTCAGTTGCAGGAGGTGGTTCTGGTGGATCCCAGAGTTCACTGGTTCACTGTGTCCATAATGTGATGACGTGCACTTGTGTTTTCTCATCCTCAACAAGCAAAAGTTGCCAAAATACACATTTTATTTCTCAGTTTGCAACATGATATCTCTTATCTATCCTCTACCCTCTTGTGCTTCCTTGCCTCTTAATCCTTTGACTGCCTTTCTCTTGCGTGGATACTTTCTCTCTTTATTTCGACCCTTTGTTTTGTTTTTTTGTTGTTTTTCTTTTTTTGCTGCTCTTCGTTGTCAAGTGTCTTCTGCTCTTGCCTAATATTAAATAGCTGAGCAGAATAGTTGTGCTCTTGTGTCAGTATTCTGAGTCACAGCTTGCCTCAGCTGCCGCTTTTCTGTTAATTTGACAAAATGACTTTCGTGCCAAGCATTCTTACTGACACATAAATGAGCACAGTACTTTTTTAACCAATCGCAACAGTTTGTTTTAAAGGCAGTTCAAAAAATATAACTTGTATTAGCTTTCTGAAAGCTGCATAATTAGACTTTTTACTTCTAGAGCCAAAGCAGCCCAGTTCTGACATGGAGGCTAATAATAGTTACATGGGCTAATCATTTTGATTAGAGATGCACCTACTACAATTTCATGGCTGATTCTAATTTCGAAAGTCTGACCTACTCCTGCCGATTTTTGCTGATTCTGGTTTTCTCTCTATGGACTCTAATTGACAGCATATACAAACAAAAATCAGCTTCTTTTCAATGCAAAATGTTATAAAAGAAATTATTAAACTTCACAATTTCCCTCAAACAGAAGGAAGTTACAACTTCAGTTAAACAACTGAAAATAAAGTGCTGCTGGAACGTAGTACAAATGATTAACTGAAAATGAGCTGCTGTACACCCACCTTATCAAACCAAAGCAGGTGCATTACAGTATATAAAACAAAACAAATGTCAAGTATTGCATCATTTTCTAGATCATCTGTAACGTGATCCTTTCCTCTTTTTCACTCATCCCCATAATTTTCCTCATAACTTCCTCCTCTGCTCATACCGAGGCTGCTGGTTTGTTTGTGGCTGGCTCTGACCTGTGAATAGCTTTACCTTCAGCCATTTTCCCTTTGTTAGTGTCTTGAAAATGTCCATGTTCAGCAGAATGAAGGTGATTTAAGTGTCTCACTGGGGTTGTTGTTATGATCATTTTCACGGTCAGCCTCCCATTTTGCGAACTTCATCACTCACCGTGAGAAGCTTCCATGCTAAAAACACATTTGCACGTGGCTGCGAGTCTGTTTGGTTGTGCTGCAGTGCATGTGTAGCGCCCGCATGAAACAGAATACTCTGCAAATTGACTGATTCCGGTCCCTGGAGACAGTAATTTGTTACACTATTACTATTACATACTGTAATTACCAGTTAACACTACAATCCCGAGGCTGCAGTCCCACACGCCATCGCTGTGGGTCCAGGGTTCTTCGCTACTACAATGTTTGGCATTGGCAGCAAAGATCTGAAAAGTTTGTCATGGGCCAACCCACATACTCAACTCTGCAGCTGAGCCCATAAATGCAATTTCCTTACAAATGTGAGACCATTTAAGGGGTAATGACCAGACTTTCCAACAGTAACAGGGATTTAGCAGCAGCTAGTGGACGGTTGTTTCTGGTCTGCATTTTACTATTATATTCTTACCCTATTAATTCAATAAAATAAAAGTAAAATCCATATTACCACTCTTTAAATTCACTAATGAGCAGTGAAGATTTTATCTTCCTCATTCTTCCCACACAAACTGAAATCAGCTCACTGCAGCACCAGTGTACAGAGGGAAAAGCAGGTTGGATTTTTTTTCCCCTCTTATCATGCAGATAATTTGAAAACTTATGTAACACAAGCAATGACATAATGACATACCTGACTGTGATTTATAACCTGACAGAGCATACTAAGTCAGCTGTTACAGCCCAACAGAGGTCATGAGACAAGAGCGAAATATGAGATTACATTTCCAATTAACACATTGTGAGAAGTGTGTAACTTTGTAGCCCCACTGTTCTTGTAGTACAGGGGTTACGGTTGTACTCAAAGTGACCCAGTAAACAATAGACACGGGCAAAAAAGTTAACTTGGACAATCAGTGAACAGTTTTTCCAGACATGTTCAGCTCTGCTGAATCATCTGTAGTGATTTAAGATAAGACGGTAACCTGCGGCAGAATGTCTGTCCTATAAGAAGAATTTCATTTTTGTGGATTGCTTCCATTGCAATGACTTCACCAGTCAATCCATCCATTCATTATCTAAATGACTTATCTTGTTCAGGGTCAGTGCAGGAACAAGCCTATCCTAAAATGGTGTGGGTAAGTAGTGGATAGACTATCAGAGGGTCAACAGGTACGTTGAGCCATATATAATCACATTCACACCAGCAGGACTCCGAGATTGTAATCGCAGTTCTCCTGCCCAAAACAAACTTTTGAGCTTTAAGACAAAACCTGAGACATGCCCAAATCTGTCCTCAGTGAAGCTGATTCGTTTAGAGAAGCCAAATGTGTTCACCCACTGTGGAAATCACAATAGTGTTTGTGTTACTTTCAAGCATGCTGGAAATTATTACTACTTCTGCGAGGAGCTCTCAGACAAACTCTAATAGACAGTGATACTGAGTGACAATCAATGAGCTCAAAGAAGAATCCGTATCTGAAAGGAAGTGCAACAAAAATAACATCCTGTCTTTGATACAATTTGCCTTGTCACAGTGTATTGTGAAGTTCTGTTTCTTGTTCCAGGTGACATCTGCAAGAAAAGAAATTCATGTAATCAGTGCATTTTGTATGTTTGTGTTTATGTTGATTCAGCACAGGACCTGAGCAGCCATGCCACAACAGTACTGCAAGTTTCAGTTGAATAACCTTTATTGATCACTGAACTAAGCCATTTTTCCACCGTTCTTCACCGAATTCACTTAATTAGATGTTCCTAAGTTCTTTTGCTTTCATTTTCATTCATTATCATTCGACAGTTCAGCAGCTTCTGAAATGATGCTTTATATCCAGTCAGCAACACATTGGTTTCACAGATAGGCCTGCTAGTTTGCTGGAAGGCCACAAGCACTGAGGCCAGGTAATGAGGCTAATCAGATCAACTGAATACATCTGTGCTACCTATTGTAGCTTGTTGCTGAAAGGCTACAATAAACCAGGAATAGCAGCCCTTGACAGCAAATGAGAGACACAGCCATACAGACATGGGACAAGAGGAAGGAAAAACAAAAATGCTCAAAGCAACATGTTGCCAACTGTGGCCCTGAACTGAAGTGTCACATTTAACCATAGGGAATAATGTCGTTGTTGGCCTTCTTACATTCTCTAGACAACTTCATTGTCTCTCAGGGTTAGATTTTTTTTTTTTAACCACTTTTCCGAGATCCACGGGTATCGTCTAACAGACCTCATGAGACTATATCTTCTGTGACTGGCATTTAAGCATGACAGTAGAAGGATACTTCAGGTTCCACTGTTGTTTATTCTAAAAATCTACTAGTTAAACCTTCTACAATAATGAAAAGCATATCCTAGCTTTAAATATAAAAGCAGCACATTTACTGTTGAATGTAAAAGGGCTATCATCCTCCTGGGTAGCCAGGCTGATTGGGTGTCAATGATGCCTTGATTATACTCTCCGTGTCCATAAGTCCACTAGGATCCGCTTGGGTCACAGCGATGTAAATTCTGTCATCAGACTGTCAGCACGAGGGTCCATGCAGACGGGCGTGTGCCTGTCTGTTTTTTGTAACCGTGCAGATTCGTCCCCAGAGAATTTACAATACAATACATTAACCACTCGTGCACCCCAGGCAGCGGACGTCAAAGAAGTGTAAGAGGAATGGCTGCTTGGCTGTCGTGTCTCCAGCTGTCCATGTACACATACGAGGCTTGAGGGGAAGTAGTTTGAAGGCTTAAGGAGGAAGTAGTCCAAAACAGAACCCCACAATATGCCTAAAGTAAATAGACAAAAAAAAAAGCTATTCATAAGAACCTAGAAGAAAATTGTGAAAGCTGTTCCAGATAGCAGCAAAGAAGAAAACATGTTGATGTGGGAAGTCTCTGTTAGTAAACAATTTAGTAATTGATCAATGTATTGAATTGTTTTGTCATAACTCGACAGCTCAAGAAATACAAATTATTTTACAAATTTGTCCCATTCACAATAACCTTAGGAAATGGTTCATTTGTCTATAAAAGCTAATTAGGCTGTAATGATGGTTTATTAGTGGTGTAAGCTTAAATTCACTCATCTGTACTAAAGATGAAAATCATTAAACACAGCTTGATGCTCAGCCGTGCGTGCTGTTAAGAACTGCCATGCATTTTATAATTTATTATTTCGTCCAGCAAATTGAACCAATAAACGAGACAAATGTGAAAGGTAGACAGAAAGAGATGGAAAGAGTCAAGAGTAAGGTACAGTTTGACTTCGGGAACTTGAGTTATTTATGAAGTTATGTAAACCAGAGGTGCAAGCAGAGTCCTGACACAGCACTGCACAGCACAATCTGGATAAAGGATGGAACAGGTTGAATGCAATGAGAAAGAAAAATACACTGCAAACGGGTGGAGTCTGGACAGGCTTCTGCAATGGTCATTATTCTTTTCAACCAGTTTCAGGCAGTAATGATGTATGAAGAGAGTGCAAGCCAGCAGTATTTCTGTCTAAGATACAAAGACACGCAGCAAAACTATACAACACCCCCGAATATTAACATGTAACCCCACAAATGCACAAAACAGCACAGAAGTTTCCTTTTAGACCATCTTAAATATTTCCTTGTCTTTATTTATTTATTGCCGTTTTCCCAGTTTTCCTACACCAAGTGACACACTTCATTTTAGTATTAAGACTAAGTTACCACTCAGAAATAATCAAATACTTAACACTCTACATGCTGAACACTACAGCGGAGCAAAAATAAATAAATCTTCTGATCAATATTGTTTTGGTTTGCTTAATTTATTACAGTTTCTTTTGACGAAGCAGAAGTTGTGCTGCAGTGGTATTTGAATTTTTACTATGTAAAAGTGTATTAGAGTAAGAGGTGAAAGTAAACACTGTGCATGAAAATAATTTATATGACTCAGGAGAAGGCATGGGGCACCAAATGAAGAAGAAAAAACAAACACTGCACCTTCACCACCACTGATCTCAATGTAGCAGAATGATTTTGAATTTCAAATGACCAAATACTGCCTGTATTTACCATTTTCCAAACTAAAATCACATTTTGCTGTTTGCAGCATAAATCTCTACTGTGGAATCACCTACAATGCTATTTTGTTTTTCTTCCTGTAAATTTATTGAGTCAGAAAGTACTCCTGAAATATATATGCCATTTTCCACCACACCATCTAGGAGGCAACAATGGTTAGGTAAAAAAAAAAAAAAGTGTGCTCCTGCTCCAGGGTAAGTACTTGTGACTGGCCATGAAAAACTGCAGGGCAGTCAAGTGACTTGTTTTTTGAAAAACCCAGCACCCAATCAGAATCTTTCAAAGGTCATCTCAGTTCTTTTGGTCTCACAGATCCACCGTTCCAGTGACTGTTGGGTCGCAATCATGATGAAAGATGCTGCAAAATTATCACGTCACCTTGTGGTTCAAGTGGATGCTACATTGCAATAGAAAGAGAAAGGCTGATTCAGGGATTCAATACCATAATTAATCACAGGATGTCATGTCGGCCCTAGGTTCATAGAGAGGAGAGGCGGCTGTGAACTATCTTGTAGCCTGTGTTGTGCTTTAGTGTCGTGTCTGTACAAGCTGCGTTTGCAGCCACACCGCCATCAGCCTGATTTGGACAGACACTTCTGACCCTGGCATTTTCATTGTTTTAATGACTGTGGCGAGTAATTGAATCATTTCCTTGAATTTTTCCAACAACTGGACATTTGTGAAGGCAAGGGACGAATAATGACGTAGGGACAAATGGGATTGATGGCTGGAAAGAAAATAGACAGCGAGCTTGAACGCAGAGAGATTTCTGACAAAGAAGCCAACAAACACCCTATTTGCCACTTGGAAGAAGCGAAGACTGATCAGCCTAGTCTGCAGTTATTTTCATGTTGGATGACCTTAAAACATCCATTTTTTTTAAACATGTTGTGAAATAATGAGATGTGCTCTTGAGTACATAGCGAGATTGCACCACAGAAAAGCCAGTGAAGCAGTTGCAAGTAGTAAGACGAAGGAGGGGGGTCGCAACCAAACAACAAAACGCATCATTTGCTCTTCAACATGAAACATCAAAATCACATTTTCACAGAGGATTTCTGTTTTACTTGAAGGGATGCTGAAAAACTGCCCATAACCCAAAGACCGTCTTATCTGACAGCTCTGTATTGAAGCTGGTTTGTACTGTATAAAGAGGAGGAAGCCACTGAATGATTTTACATGACAGTAATTGGAAAAATAATCAGCAACAACATGATGAATGGGTAATAGAAAGATGGACACCAGTTTCATTTTAGTTTTTTGAACCAACATCGGTTGTTTTTTTTTGTTTTTACATTACCACACATCAGTTATTTGGGGCATTAAGAATGTCTTTCTCTTTAGCTTCCTTGTTTTTTTGCCTGTTTTCTAGTAAGCTGAATAAGGGGATAAAAGTGAGCATCATGAAGGGACGGGCAGCTAACTGTCAAGTGAATGTCTCCAAATCAAATTCCTGTTTTATTTTTGTATGAACTCCAGATCACTTTTCTCTCATTGATGGTCTGGAACCTACCTTTTCCTCTCTTATCGCAGCCATCTTTTTTACCTCCTGCCCAGAAAATGCCATGTTTATAGATGGAGGGCAATCCACAGTCAGGGCACGTCCAATGAGTCATTACTGAGAGAAGGAGGGAAGAAGTAGACAGATGAGGAACAAAGTGATTGAAAGGTAAGAAAGAAATAGAAGGATGGATGTAAGGTAAGGTGAGTCACAGCAAAGAGGAAGACAAAAGCATGCTCTTTCCTCTCCTTTAGCCAGATACCTGAAAGCAAGAAAAGAAAAGGTTAGGGTTTCTCAAATTGCATGAAAGTCTAGTTTCCGTCATCTTAAAGCAACTTGTGGTTAGAATCCATCCGTCCAAGTAATGAGCTTCTTTAAAATCAGTCTTAATCTGTCTCCATTTTTGCTCCTTTCATTTGTCAATATTTTTTTTCTATTAATCTTCTTAGACTTAAATATGCCATCGTTAATGTGAAAGTTGGACTGGAGGTACATGGCATCTGGGACAAATTAAACCTTAGGTTTCTAGATGAAATAATTATATGATCAGAAAGACCAGTAAACAAATATGCAACCACACTCAGAGGCAGAAAATCATTTAGTACTGTGTTCATAATCTCAAGCTTAATAAACTCTGAATTGGGGTTCCTGAACATCTGTTGAGACAAGTGGTGTGCTTTCAATTTCTAAAGCATTAAAGGGAAATATTTTCTAATGAAACTCTAACTCCACGGTTCAAGTGAATCTTGCTCTAAAATAATAATAACAATAATTTGTAAGGGAATAACTTTTTAGGTCCAGTAAGCCCTCTTTCCTTCTATTTTTTTCTGACTTCACCTGGACTGTCAACAGCGTAAACAATGTTGGCAATTCAGATCAAACTGAGGTTATTGTACCGGGCCCTAAAAGTTTCAGAAACAGATTCTTACTCTGGCATTACCTCAGCCTCCAGGAAGACGCTGAGGAATCTTGTGACCAGGATATGGCCTTCAGTGCACATCAAATTCAAAGTTTATTTATTGTCAATACCACATCTGTGCAGGAAATACAGAGGATTAAAACTGCTCTGCTCTCAGACCTGAGGTGGAACGGTGTAAACATACATCTAACAAAAAAATGGGACTACTTTTAAGATTAGACTCAAAATTTTCCATTTAGACAAAGCATTGCTCAAAAAATTAAAGAACACGTTTTAAAATCAGAGTGTAGCATAAAGTCAATTAAACTTCTGGGATATTAATCTGGTCGGTTGAGTAGCAGAGGGGGCTTTAAAATCAGGTTCAGCTGCTTTGGTGTTTATGAAATCAACAACAGGCTCACTAGAGGGGCAACGATGAGACAACTCATCTGTATCAACTGCATCATCATTTCAACTGCATCTGGCTGCAGAGGTTCCACAGTTCGCCCAACTCCTCCAGGATGGCATATAAATATAATGCATTGCCTGAAAGTTTGGTGTACTTCAGCACAATCTGAAGCGCGTGGAGGAGATTCAAGGAAGCAGGCAGTTACTCTCGGAAAGCTGGGCAGGGCTAAAGAAGGCCCTTATTCTGGTATCTGCTCCTTTTGCAAGTAGGATAAGCACTGCGAGAGCCCTACAAAATGAGTTACTGCAGGCAGGTCATGTGAATGTCTCTGACCAAACAATCAGAAACAGACTTCATGCGGGTTGCCTGAGTGGGACATGAGCTCACTACAAGGCACCGTGGATCCCAACTGGCATTTACCATAGAACACCAGAATTGACAGGTCCACCACTGGCGCCCTGTGTTTTTCACAGATGGGAGGAGGCTCACCCAGCACATGTGACAGATGTGAAAGCGTCTGGAGAAGCTGTGGAGAATGTTATGTAACATCAACATGACCAGTTTGGTGGTGGGTCAGTGATGCTCTGAAGAAGCATGTGTATGAAAATGCCTGTCCTCATGTGGCAAGAGTCTGTAGGCAGTTCCTGAAAGTTGAAGCAATTGATACATTTTGTCCAAATTTCCAGGACATTTGGACAAAATGGACCTGCCTGCAGCATCATTTATTCACTTTGATTTTCAGGGTGTCTTTGAGTTGAGCTCTCTGTAGGTTTCATTTCCATCAAACAATGTGGCATCCTTTCATGGCTAAAAAAATTACCCAGTCCATATCAGTATAGCTTTCCAGCATAGAAAGCTGGAAAGCTCATTGAGATCTGGTGTGTTTTTAAAGTGTTCCTTTCATTTTTTGAGCAGTGTCGTTAGCGCTGGATCAGGTGACTGAACTCTCCCTTGATTACGCTGCAATAGTTCTCGGCTGCTGAGGGCTTCCCATGATGCAATGAGTGTTTCTTCTTCACTCACCTCTTTCCACTGTCTGTGTGTTTATACACCACTTTGCATTTAAGCATTATTATTAATCTCTGGCGCTCTTCCACAGTATGTCTTTTGTCCTGTCTCCCTTCCCTCACTGCCAACCGGTGGTGACAGATGGCAGTCCCTCCCTGAGCCCGGTTCTGCTGTAGATTTCTTTGTGATAAAAGGGAGTTTTTCCCTCCCGGTGTTGCCAAGTGCTGCTCATTAAGGGTCGTCTGATTATCGGGGTTTTCTCTCTATTATTGTAGGGTCTTTACCTTGCAATATAAAGTGTCCTGAGATGCCTGTTGTTGTGATAGGTACAGGCCTGTAAAGAAAGGGATGTAATTGCTTCTGTATAGTAATTATTGACATATGCGTGTCAGTTTTCAGTATAAAAAAACTGAAACACAATGTGTTGTAGTTTAAATACCAGCTGAAACATGGCACTAGATTATGCATTCTGACCCAAAAAGGTTCAAAAAGCACATATTAAAAAACAGAGACTAACACACTTAAAAGCATGCGAGTTTTGACGGATAGTAAGCTGTGTACCAATTAGCCGGTCTAATAACATATACATTCAAAGTACTCACCGGCTCCAATGCCAGCAAAGTTCTGAATGAATGACACAATAATCTATGTGCCTCAAAGAGCGTACTCCCATGTAGGTAGTAACAGCTCCACAGTGAGCATCATCTTCTTTGATTTATCAAGTGCATTTAACGGGCACTGCTACTGAGGAAGAGGTTCCAGGAAATGCCAGAAAACACATCTACCATCTTGTGGATTACTGACTACCTGACAAAAAGTCCATAGTATTTATGTGAGACTGGACATCTTTTGTGACACGCACTACGAGCGCCATAGGGGACTGGGCTGCCTCAATTGCTGTTCACCTTGCATACCTCAGACTTTCAGTAAAACTCCAGGTCACGCCACCTAAAGAAATAATCTGATCTGATCTTTAAGTGATGGTCAGGAGGATGAGTACAGAGCACTGGTGGATGATTTTGTGGAGTGGGATGGCAGAAACTTTTTATGTGAATAAAACCAAAGAGGCAGTGATTATCTTCAGATGGAAAGGGGCAGCTCCACAGCCTGTGTGTATCCTTGGACAGGATGTTGATGTGGAGGAGGAGTGCAAGTCCCATGGTATCCACAGTGACAACAGGCTGAACTGGAAGACCAACACAGAGGCTGTGTACAAGAGGGGGATGAGCAGGCTCTATTTCCTAAGGAAGCTGAGATCCTTCAATGTGTGCAGCAGTCTGTTATGGTGGGTGAAGTGTACTTTGCTGTGTTCCGCTGGGGGCCTGGCATTGGAGCTGGTGACTGAATAAATTCACTAAGAAGGCTGGCTCTGTGATGGACTGCAAACTGGGCACATTTGAAGCGGTGGTGGAGAGGAGGTCACTGAACAAACTGTTATCCATCACGGATAATCCTGACCACCCTCTGCACTACTTACTGGACAGGCAACGGAGTATTTTCTGTAACAGATTGATTCAGCTCTGCTGCCACAAGAACAAACACAGGAAATCTTTCATGCCACATGCAATAACTCTCTCTAATGCAACACATCTGAATAGCAGAGAATCATCTGTTCTTTCATTTCAATATGCGCAAAAAATTTCCCAAATCTTTTCTTCTTCTTCTTAAAAGCAAGTAAAACTAAACTCACCTTAAGACTGCGTGTTATGACAGCTGTAGTTTTCTGACAAAGAGCATCATCATCATCATGCAAAGATCTTGATCAAAACTAAAGAAAACTAAGAAAGTTACTTAATATCTACTGTTGAGCTCACATTCATTTAGCGGGTTTTGATTTAAAATATTTAAACTTTTAATCCACGTTCTATCCACCATGCTTTGTGACTGACTGTGAAAAGTCCTTAATAAATTGATGGGTTCAAGATCATTTTAACAACTAATAAACAAGGAACAAATGCACAACTCGCATTTT
>VUQK01022822.1:0-18945 GCA_015106715.1 Bujurquina vittata | reverse complement strand
AAAAGGGGTCCTTTTTTTTTTTTTTTTTTTTGTCATCAAATTGCTGCCTGGTTTAAAGGCGCGTCTGCAGCTGGATTTGACCCTCGCTTTTCTGTCTGTCTGTGAGGAGCTCCATCATTTAATACTGCACAGCCAAAAGTATGCGGACAGCACTGGTTGGGTGTAGCCAACACATTTAGCTTCTTGTTGCCTATTAAAGAGGAAACGTTCAGTTTTCATGTGTTGTGTACAAAAATGGTAGTGGTGGTGATGATATAATGAAGTGTTCAATATTTAGGTGGAGGTGGGGTTTTTTTTTTTCTGGGCAAATCAAAGTTTAATGATTTATTTTATAAAGACTGAATGCTTTATGTTGAAATAAGTTTTTTTTTTACTTTATATTGATGATGTAATGAAATGACTCAAAGTTACGACTAATGAAATAATTTACGGTATTGTTGAGAGGTTATTTTTGCAGTTTTGATGCCGTTAGACAAACAGTGAGGACGAGTCCTTATAAATCCTTCTCGATGTGTGCTTCCTGGTCAGTTAATGGGCATTTGTGGTGACGTGGTGACGTTCAAAATAAATGTACTTTTAAGGGATTTGTTGTGTTTGTGTTTCAGCACCACACAAACAGCCGCATGCTGCACTGTCGTAAACGTTCAGCTGTCCACATACTTTTGGTCATGAACCGTTTGAATATTTACTGTGTTTATAAAGTTGATGTGAGTCGTTGTTTCTGCGCTGACTACAAAGTTTGTGTTTCTCTTAAACTGGTCTCCAATAAACGTTGTTATTTTCAGTTCACCTCTGTCGGGGTTTTGTTACAAGCAGAGCACATTATGAATCCTCAAGGTCGTTTCATGGATTTTTTATTTATTTTATTTTTTTTATTGGGGTGGAACAAGGGTGACCAGATCCTAACATATTAAATGTTGGGCAAAGAGTGTTTGTGTAGGACAGTTTGCTGAGAGCATGTGAATGCATGTGAGTTTGGTGTCGAGGAACTTGACTGGCCTGCAGAGTCCTGACCTCAGCCTGAGAGAACACCTTTGGGATGGATTAGAGCGGAGACTGTGAGCCAGGCCTTCTCTCCAACATTATATATTATAGATATTACAGATAATATATTATAGATACATTATGTCTCTGTGGTGGGAAATGCACATCCTCCAGCAACCCCTAAAAAAATCTTTTTATAAATGATAGACACTTCCAATTTCCAAACTATGTCTTCTCAGGGTACTTTAAACTACAACTATTGCAGAGGATAAGCCAACAACTCCCCCCGAGCAGGGGGAGGAAGGAACTTCCAAGAGAAGCAGGATCAGGAAGGGCAGCCATGTGCCTCAACAGGTTGGAGTGAAGGGGGGAAAAAAGTGAGGAAAAAATGAGCACAGAGAGATGAAAAACAACAAAAATATAATAGTAAAACACTTAGCTGGATATGGACCACAAACATGCAGCTCCCGTGTCAGAGATGCCTTTCTGCTGGAATTGTATTATTCCAGCAGAAAGGCACAGAGAGACGTGATGGAGCACAAACTGCTGAAGAGGGAGGACTCAAAGGCAAAGGCATGCAAGAGAGGCATATAAATAAATGCATGGAGAGTGAAAGAAATTAGAGTTAAAGAAAGCTCCTCGGTGCATCAAAGGTCTTCCAGCAGCCTGGGCCTATAGCAACATCACTAATGTATGGCTCACATTTGAAAATATAATACAGACTAAAAGCAACACAGCTGCTGCTGCTGCTGCTGAAGGAAACCTGGGGAGCAACATGTGACGTGTCAGTTAATATTAATGGGCCCAGTGGGGAGGTGAGAAGGCATGCATAGCATCCTTTCATTGGGTGGATGTGTGGAAATGGCTGAAAAAGTCAAACAACCTCCACAGCTGCAAACACTCAGGTAGTCAATGATCTGAAAATTCCTCTCTATGATTTGATTACTTGATTAAAGTTTAGTTATTATGCTTTTCTTTGCTTTCTGTCATGTTGCAGCGGTGGATGCTCATTTTAAACGTGGCTAACGTTTTTAACCATAATAAGTACAAATAATCCCTGTGAGCCAAAAGTTCAGGATTCAGACTGTTTCCAACATTTATTCTACTCCTGGGCCTGGTTGACATCAGCTATAGTGTGCTATGTATTTCTAGAGTATGTAAGACATTTTTAGCATTGTTTTTGCAAATCAAATCAATTTTATTTATACAGCGCCAATTCACAACAGACATTCGCCTCAAGGCGCTTTGTATTGTAGGTAAAGACCCAACAATACTGCTAAAATGCAGTCAGGTCTGCATTTTAGGACCACATCACTGCAGAAACACTATAAAACACACATATTGCGGCTCAGCAGCCTCCCTGACAGCCTGTTTTTCACAGTGATGTTTATCAGTAAAAGGCGTCAAAAAGGTCTACAAACTCGAGAGCCTCTCGTGATTGGCACACTGAGCACCTCGGGGCTTTTTTAAATCCCTTTTCCTGAGAACTTATTGCTTTTATATGAGCTGAACTGATATCTGGAACTTAACCTGGTTTCACGCAGGCCCCTGACTGCCCATACGTAGACCTTGGAGAAAACTCAAACTGAATCAAATCATTTCTCAGACAGTAGATGAAGGTGGCACAACCGCAGAAAAATTCTAAATAAAATAATAAATTGTACCGACAGGGGGCGTGTTTCGTCAGTCTTGCTGCTTGTTGAGGTGGATCCCTGTTGAGTCGCTGCCACCTGCAGGTGGAGAACAGAACCTGCACATACTGACAACAGGTACACGTTTGACCCCGTTATGCTCAAATATATACCAGTTAATTAATGTTTGTGTGAAAAACATGATTCTTATCTCTTCTCTTCTTGCCTCTGATCCTCCTAAGCGGAAGACACTTCTTCGGTTACAGAAATGGTTCAGTGATCTGAACAACCCTGGAGCTTCCACGTCATGTTCATCCCTCTATGACCGCAGCTTCTGGTGGCTGCTTCATGTAGGATAACACACTGCAGGACAACATTGGACAGACTGCTTCAAGCTGATAGGAAGGCAAATAGACACTTGTTACAAAGTGTGCAGAAGAGCATCTCTGAACCTTGACGCAGATGGGCAACAGCAGCAGAAGACCGCATGAAGCGTCATTCCTGTCAGCTAAGATCAGGAAAGTGAGGCTACAATTCACATGTGCGCACTGGTTTAACAACTTACCGGCTCACAGTGTGGTATAAACCACATGGATCCATCCTGCCGTGTATCAGTGATTCAGGCTGCTCCTGGTATAATGTTGTGGGGGGTATTTGTCGGTGTTGTGCCAAAAAGTGATCATATGCCATTAAGTGGTTCCAATGCTTTTATCTATGTCTTTGCTTATATTGGTAAATAGAGTGCAGTCAGCATGATTTATTAAGGGCTTATATACAAAATAAAAAAATAAGCTGTTTTTCAAGAATCTTTTGGCGTCTGTGTTATTGTACCTACATTATAATCAATCCAGTGCTTTTTAAAATATCTTCAAAGAACTGTGATGTTATGTTTGTTGCAATTCTTAGCTTTCTTAACCAGATTTCTGTTTTAAAAGACATTTTTAATGTCAATGACAGTTTTTACCTGGCTTCTCGCTCAAAATGACCCGATTCATGTTTGACATGTGTTTCACAGATAGGTCAACATGTCATTTGCAGCCATTTGAATACGGACAATCACTTTTAGGCACAACACCAGCACCCGTTGAATGTAACTAATAAAGCAAGTTGTAATCTAACTTTGTTACTTCTAAAATGAAGTAATCAGTTAAGGAACTGAGTTACTTTTTTAAACGAGTAATCAGTAATCAAATTGCTTTTTTTCAAGGTAACTGAGTACACTGAACGGACATCACTGAATGTCAACATGGAGCTCAATCTCTGAGGACTCTGTGATGACTCTGTGCTGTGAAGGGCAGTTGTGAAGGCAAAGGGGCTCCAACCTTTAACCTTTAACAGCTTTCAGGAAACTG
Source organism: Bujurquina vittata (assembly GCA_015106715.1). Classification (NCBI taxonomy): domain Eukaryota; kingdom Metazoa; phylum Chordata; class Actinopteri; order Cichliformes; family Cichlidae; genus Bujurquina; species Bujurquina vittata. The sequence continues at coordinate 14,978 of VUQK01022822.1, read as the reverse complement.
TCCCCAGAAGAGAGCACACGTACATGGATGTTTATTTTTTCCTTTAACTTTCGGCCCATGCTTTCTTCCAGTCAGAACCACAAAGAAAAAGCTGAAGGGATGCGGGCCCCTGAATTTGGACACAGCTATTGTTTACTGAGCGATCGGTTGCTTCTGTCTGATCCGGTCTTTGTTTCTGCACTCGACTCCTTCCGTCTGTCAGATCCAACATGGCGGCCTCCGCGGCTTCACGTGAGATCTTCACGGAGGGAGTCCGAGCGGTTCTTCACACCTGGCCGGTCCTTCAGGTGAGTACCCGGAGGGGGGGTGGGGGGCACACGGGTCGCGACAGGGTGCTATCAGCGTGAAAAGCTGTAACCCGGTTAAACCAAATCACGTGGTAAAAATGGTCAAAACAATCGTGATCGATTAGGTCATTTATTTATCTGGAGTGTGCCGTAGCGATTTTTGAGAACAGGGGTGATGTATAGTGAGTGCAGATTGCAGCAGGGTGGAGTGGGTGGGTGAACTGTGACAGAAGGAGTGAAAGGGACGGCTTACAAGATGTCAGTGAGACCGTGAGATGTGATGTGTGGCCCTGACACAAAGACAGGAGGCAGAGCTGAAGATGCTCGGATGATCACTGGGAGTGACCAGCAGACCCTGTGTTACATGTTTTGTGATGTCACAGCGACCACTCTGTGTGTTTTCCAGATTGCGGTGGATAATGGCTTCGGAGGTGTCTATGGCCAGCAGAAAGCTGATTGGATCGTGGATGTGGTTCAGCAGTATTTCCATGATAACGGTGGGTATCTGTAGCAGTTCCGGTGCTAATGAGATGTCAGCGAAGCCACTGAATCAGGTTTCTGCTCGAAAAGAACCAAGACAGGACAAGACACACATGCCCCAAAGATTATTGTTATGATGATTATTATTCTGATTATGAACTGTGCATCATGCAAAGCTTTTCTAGTAGAGTCTGAGAAATAGACTCGAATTAATGAGCAGGTCCACTTTGACTTAAAAAGTGAAAACCTCAGCGTGATTTTTGTACCGCATATTAACATCTGTGTGTGTCTGTGTGGTCAGCTGACCTGCAGCAGTACGAGGTCGAGGACTTCATCGGTGAGCTGATGGATCAGGAGTTCAATACAGTGGTGGATGATGGGAGTTTACCACAGGTAAATCTATTTGGATACACCATCTGCACCAATAGCATGTGGACAGGTGTACATGACCTCATTTCTTTCAGTGTGAAATTAAATGTTCTGATTAGGTTTAGATTGAACACTTGAACACAACCATCAACAGCTTTTTAAATCCTGTATTAAACAAAAATATGCTCGTCTTCACCACGTAAGCCCTTGGTAGCCAAAGCCAATATTTCCTCCTCTAGCATGATTAAAACTTCTTCTAGGGTTTTTTTTTTCCTGATTGTCCACCAGACTCTGATGATTTTACCAGCTATTTCAGTCAGATAATATCAGTAAGATATATATATATACCGTATATATTAGTAAGATATGAGTTTAATAATCAAACCTGGTCTCTAAAAGATGGAACGACGCTGTCCGTTTCCATGGATGATTCTGATTTTTCAAAGACAAGAAATATTGTTCACAGTGTTTCAGTAAAAACAGAAAAATGCATGTGACTTTTTTTCTCTTTAAAGAAAAAAATACGACCATATTTTGCCGTCAGCCCCACAATCCCCACCACCATATACAGCTGTTGCTAGATGTGGATGCTGTGATAGTAAAATAGCACGTTTACATGTAAATTCAGTCTCATTGTGTGTTGCAAAGTGGACTTTTCACCGCCACCTGCCGCCTGCTGATGTCAGCATTATACTGTTATGCTCCAGTCTTATTAATGTCTTTCTCTTTTCATGAGTTTCTTCAGTTTCTTACCAGCAAGAATATATTGTGTTTGTTTTTGTTCTAATTGTTAAAAGGCTGCTCCGGCTCTGAGGAGTGCTTAAAGGTGGACTCACGTGAGCACGGTTGCTTTGCACCTTGTGCCAAGCTGAACTGTGGGCCCGTCGCGATTAGATTTGTCAACTTGACTCGAGCACTGAGTCCTTTATCCCTTCTGTTTTTCTTTGCATCTGTTTCGGGGTTCGCGTGCCTTTTGCAGACCGAGAGGCAGTCACCTGCTGGGGGGAAAGGGTGCAGAACAGGAATACTGTTGGCAGAAATCTCCATAACCCTGTGCATCCATGCTGCTTCATCAGGGCTTTCTTCTTATCTGGTTAATGACATTCCCGCTTTGATGACTCTGGGTTTTGTTCCTGGGGGGGGGGTTCAGGGTGCTGCGTTCTCTGAGGTTCGTGTTTATCTCATCCTGGAGAAGATTCACACCTGCTGCTTTTCTTCACCAATGAAGGTTTAGCATTCACAGACGCCCGCTTCTCTCTCACCTTGAAGTTTTCCAGCTTTTTCACAATAAATGCGACTGCTGATTTTTGTCAAACCAGCTCCTTTTGATATGTTCTGCTTTGTTTGAGCCGCGCTATTTTTTCTTTGATGCTTTCCTCGCACTCACAGACGGACTCTGCTGCTCCCGAGCTCTTTGTTCTTGTACAGACATTGAAGCAGCCACCTGTTTACTTTCAAACCTCTAAAATCTCCACAGTTTTATTTTTCCTCACTGAACTGAACCTGTTTGAACTAAAGCTCACAAACAAATGTAGCTTTTATTATTTTATTTCACACTGAGCAAACTGAAGGAATGAACACGGAACTGTAACTCTGGTCTGCAGCTGCCGAGGTGTGAGGGTGACGTGTTACCTCTGTGTGTGTGTGTGTGTGTGCGTGTGTGTAGGTGTCCATCAGTCTGGTGCAGATGTTCAGGCAGTGGCAGCAGGGGGCGCTGGAACAGCTCAAACACACCATCAACACTCTGACACAGAACAAGAGTCAAAGAGCAAAGGTCACAGCTCAGCCTACACAGTCTGATGAAGAGAGTGATGGTGAAACACAGGTACGGCTCACCTGACAGACACACACACACACACACACAGACACACTGTTTTACCCCTTGTTCAAAAAGCTCAAAAACGACCTGATAAAAGAGCAGCAGTGATTATCAGTATCTGCTCATGTTGTGCTTGAACATTGGTATGAACAAGCATGCAAAATGTTACCTAAAATTGAACGGCCCTTAAAGTGCGTCGTTTACGTGGGCTGAAATTTGGCTAACACAGAAAGACAGTCAACCCAACACGCACGTCTTTGGACTGCGGGCGTGCTCGGGGTGAACCTGCACAGACCCGAGGAGAAAGACCCCAGCCAGGCGACAGAGTGGAACCCGGGACCTTTTAGCTATGAGGCAACAGTGCTAATGCTACCATTCCATCCAAGAGCAGAAGAACTCCACATGAGATAATCTGAATCTTTCAGATATGAGAAACGCATTTCAGCTCAAAGCTAAAACTGCAACCAAATCAACTGTACACCCACTCCAAGTGTCTGAGTCTTATTTTTCCTCAGCAACTTTGAATGAATTGGGAGCATTTGCCATGGACTGAACGTACCCCGCCTCTCACCCTGTGACAGCTCTGATAAACTCCAGCTCTCGAAGGAAGGAAGGAAGGAAGGAAGGAAGGAAGGAAGAGCTTTCAGTGCTTGTTTGAGAGTCTTTCGGGTTCTGCTCTGATCTGGTTCTTGCTCTGCGGCTCCTGTCGTCATTGTGATTGGATTGTGACGCGTGGCTGTAAATTTGATTTGGCTGCGGTTTTTGAACAGAATTCAAATGTCTTTCAGCCTTCTGTACTTTTAAAGTTATGAAGGCTCAGAAGTGCTAGAAACACTACGACCACGTAAATTCCAAATTTGGTCCCACCCCCCACGTACTTTGAGGGCCTCTAACTCTGAAAATATTTGTGGTATGAACGCACAATTTTGCAACGCTTCATTAAATATACTAGAGTACCAGAAAAAATGAATAAATCAGCTCGCTCCAAGGCGTTCAGTTCCTTTTTCTGATAATGAAATCACCCAGGAGTGAGTCCAGTGATGGCTGTTTGTGTGTTCAGGAGATGGAGTGCCAACCATCTGGTCCATCAGTCAGCAGGACACCTCCTCCCCCCCCTCCTCCTACTCAGGATGAAGAAGATGGCTGGACGGTGGTCAGGAAGAAAAAGTGAATCTTCAGAATGAAGCGCAGGATGAACTGTTGATCTGAAGCGGCTGACCTTTGACCTATAGAAAGAGACTTCTAATGAAAGCGGAGCCTCGGACTCCACCTGCTCCAGACTGAAAGTGTCCCGAAGGCACAGGAAGCTCTGATGTTTCACGGCTTCCTGCCGGGACGTTCAGTCTGGAACGTGGAAGGAGACGAGGACAAAGCCGTTAAACCAGAGTCACTCTGGTTTCTGTGGATGAATTTTTATTATTATTATTAAACACTTTGACCATACGCTTTCACTATACTATACATCACAATATGATTACATACTCATTTCATGCTAATAAATACCCCTTGTTATTAAAGGGCCTTCAGGACTGCCTTTGTTTTCGGCCGCAGAGGTTAAACAAGGTGCAGCAGGTATCATACAGCTGCTTCAGGTTTGTGGGCAGCATCTTCATGATTCAGTGCTCTTCTACATACTGAAGGTGCTCAGTTGGACTCAGATCTGGTGATTGTGGAGTTCAGTGAACTCATTTTGATATTTCAGAAACAGGTCCTCTGTGCTGTGCACCATTAGATGTAATGCATCTCCAGGAATACCCCAGGAGTTTTGTTCAATCTTCACACAGCCTCAGATCATGAGGATAATTTCAGAGGCTTCCCTGTGCTGCTGGTGGGCTTGACTTCCTGCCCTCCTTATCTGCTCCGTGCAGCTCAACTTAGGTTACATTTTCTTCTTTATATAAGCTATTTTTTAGCAACGTTGAGCAGAGAGCCACTTCTGAATTGCACGTGCAGCATCGTTTTGAGTAGGCATGAACATCTGTAGTTGAACTACTGGCAGAGCGGGAGTGAAAATGTTCACTTCCACAAAGGACACAAACCAAAAATGGAGTAAAAGTTGCACCTTCTGTAGCGTATACCCCATTACGACCAATTTCACCTAGCGGCTGCCAGAAACTTCCAGCAACCACCAACCAACCAACTTTAGCATGTATAATTTTCCCTAGGAACCACTGAGTGTCAGGGGGTCACTGATCGGTCACTAGGCCTGTGTGACCGAGGGCCCAGGCAGCCCCCCGGAGTTGGACTGTAATGCAGCTGCAAACGGTGTATTCCCAGGATCGGTTTCTGCCACAGGCCCGTCAGCAGCTAAATCCGGCTCTGGCACAGACTCGAGCCGAGCCGGCCTCTCGGTGCATTGATTTATAGGTTTTTTTTTACATTTAAGGTGATACAGTCAAATAACTTTCTCCCAACGGCTGCAGCAGAGGTTTCTCATGTCACCAGGTTATAAAGCAGGGAAAATGCCTTCAGCAGTCCAAGCTGATGTCTTTAATTTTGTACCAACAACTCATTTAAAAAGGTCAAACAGACAGGAGGCAGTTTTAATGAATTACCAATCAAGTAGTTGCTAATAATTAATTAGTTGGAGCCCCTCAAAAACAAAAGACTGCTCATAAACAAGGAGATAAACAGCAGTAACCCAGCATATATTTAATGCCTTTAAACTGATCAATAAAGCATAAGTGAGGTCAGGTGAGCTTTCATTCATCTTTATTTTCACAGAATAAACATTCCACACTGACATGTAGAAAAAAAAAACCCTTATTATATCACTGTGACGGGGAGGAGGGGGTGGAGTTATTTCAAGGCACTATTTATCATATGAACATAGAAAGAGGTGAACAGGGGAGGTCAGAGGTCATCAAAGGACATTTCAGTTCCACCTTCAGCTATAAAGATCAATACTGTCATTGATAATACTGTGGTTTGGGGGGGGGGGGGTCAGCTGTTGTTGGGAAGCTACAGTGTGCTCATCTAAACAAAACTGATCATCAGGGAGGTTCACGAGTCCTACAAGTCTCTGATCAATAACCAATAATCATCTCACAGGTTCAGCAGGAAGTGACGAAGGGACGGCTAAATATGAACTCAGCAGAAATCAACAGAAATGCAGCCAAATGACAAGGACAGAAACAAAGGGAAAGATGTCATCTGACTCCTGCAGGAAGGAAACTCAAACTGCACTCAATCAATCAATCGAGCCAAAGGTCAGCAGAGGTGAGACGACTGAGGCTGAATCCAAATGCTTCCATGGGCCTAATCGCCACCACAAGGCTTCGTCAGCACTGACCGGGCCTCCATTTAAACGTTTCAGTTTTATAACCAAAAGCAGGCTGAGAGCATGTAGAAAATATTAAAGAGGAAGAGGAGCAGCAATGGGAGAAGGTTCAGAGCAGAGAGGTCTCTGCTGAAGTAACAGGACAAGTATGAAGCGGTCATGGCAGAAGAAAACCCAAGAATGAGGCCGTCACAGAAAGGCTCGTGACGTTAGCAACAGGATCCAGTCAGATCCTGTTAGTAACGCAGACACAAGGCGGAAGCATACAAACAATCACACAAAACCTTATCGCTTCCTAAAGGCCTTCGCCCGCCATCGCCCGCTTAGCGGCCGTCCGCGAAAAGCTGCGAGTGCTCGACATGGTAGCGACGCAGCACACCGAGACGTCACCTCACTGTGACGCTCTCAGCGCGGATGAGAGGCAACTTACAAGTATTAAAAAGGAACCTTGATGTGCAGTGTTTTTAAATCCTTGTTAATGGTGCATCTCCTCCTGCCACAAACCAGCACAATAAATATATTTCCATGCTTAATTTTTTTTACCGTATTTTTAAAGCAAACTATATCTAATGTCACAACACTACATTAATATCCTCAAGCAAAGCCTGCAAAAATGCAGACTTTTGCGAGGTGTGCATAAAAAGATAAAAATGTCTGTGAGCAGCTGATAAAGTTAGGAGTGGCGCAGATCCTGATCGCTCACAGCAGTGAGGCCCCACGAAGTCCAGAGGCGGACCCTGGATTTCACATCAACACTTGGGATGTTTGACCACGAGGAGGGCCCAAACCCACCTCCACACAGTCAACTTTTTCAACAAAGGAAGCTCAAGAGAGGAAGAAGAGTACAGCTTTTCATTTCAGCTTCAGTGGACACGTTACTAAAGACGGCAATCTCTAGAAACAGGATGTGTTTAGTGTTGCGTCACTTGTTTGGACCCCAGTCTAAAAACAGAGGACGTCACACAACAGGTCAACAGGACGGACCTTAAGTCCGATAGAAAAGAGTAACCTGGAAGAACTCTGGAGTTCGATCTAAGAAATTACCGTGAACATATTCCAGTACTTACAGATGAGCTGTGAGGACTCGGATTCAGTTTGGATCCAGCCTCAGCCAATCATTCAATCATCCGGTTATTTCAGGAATCAGCGCAGACACGCAATCAAGATAATAGTTTCCCCGCATTATGTGAAGTCAACGGACACTTCCAGCGCTCCCCAACCATCGACTGTCTCTGCGTGCAGCCCCAGAGGCCGTGCGTGTGTGCCTACGTTTATGTCTGCAGCCAAGGGTGCTGCAGGCACTCTGCCGCAGTCGCTCTCCGGTCAGGCTGCAGCTCCAACATGGTCAACAGGAAGTCACTGAACTGAGCCGCCTGGTCCAGCGGCCACTCGTACTTCTCCAACAGAACCTCGAACAGACCCCACGGCTTCAGGTTAGAGATGTGACGCAGCTCACCTGAGACAGGAAGAGGAACAGTAAGGCATCTGAACCAAAGCTTAACGACTGTTTTATAACCCATCAGCTTTACTGATAAAGATGAAGGACAGAAGAGCTTTACGGTCTACAGCCTCATTTTAGCATTAAGAGCTCTGACCTTCCACCTTTCGCCACAGTTTAGGATCATGGGTACTGAAACTATCTCACCTCTCCTGTTGAAGTATTCTCTGGAGTACCTGCCAGACAAAGCGAAGGGCAGAGGAATCGGCCCGAGCAGCTCGATGATGTGAGCGATGTGATCTGAACACACAAAGTGAATATTCACCATGAAGGTTCTGAACAGGAAAAATATACACTCAGCTATTGTATACGGTCACATCCTCATGCTTAGCGTGACTCGACAGTACTGCGATTAGTACCTTCATCTCTGGTGTAGTCTTCTCCTGAATGGGGTTCAAACAGGTAATCTCCTGTCGCCAGCTCAAACGCCTGAAACATCAAAATTCAATGATGCAGTCAGTCCTGTGATCGGTGTAACTGAATTAAACAGTGTTTACATTTACTGCGTAGGCCAGTCATACAAGATGATCAGGAGCTGCTGCTTCCCTTAGAAGTTATCACTCTGTACAGCGAAACACGGCTCCTCATACCTGCCAGCATGCCCACTTTTCCAGAGCTTCTCTCATATTTTAAGACAGTGACAGCCTCCGGTTTCACCAGTTCTCCTGGGAAACATCCATAGTTTTGGGTAATTCTCAAACTACCTTTTGAATAACTGGATCAGTAAGTTTTATGAGTTCTTCCAATTTCACTCAAGTTGCCAGATTATCTATGATACGCAGTCCACACACTAAATGCAGCTTCTACCCATCTGTCAATGGAACCTGGAAACTTACAACCTGATTCAAGTGTGCAGCTCATCTCTGCACACACACACACACACACACACCAGCTGGATGCTGAATTATATCATTTTAAAATTACAAAGTGTAAAATTTTAAGTGCTCGATGTCAGTAGATTGCAGTCAACTGAGTTCTATTTTCTTACTCCTCCCAATGGAAGTGCATGATCCTAGCTACGGTGGCCGCTGTAGGACAAACATGTTTTAGTCAGCCGAGAGAGATCAAAAATGTTAAATTTAGCCCGTACTAGCTGGCGCGTTTCTACTACTATTTGTGTAAAAAATTTATTTTTGTACACACTACGTTTTAACATATTTGAACACTTAGCAATAAATTAGGAGAAGCCAATAAAAAAAATCTTTTTTAATATGTGTGTGTGTGTGTGTGTGTGTGTGTGTGTGATATATATCACACAGCAATGGTCTGATGGATATGTTGTAGCTGTAGCAGTAAGACTGGGGGAAAAGCCAGAGTCCCATCATTTCATATATTTATGTATACTGCATCAGTCAGTATGTGTACCATGCAGGCAGTGCTCCAGATGTCAGCTGGGGGTCCGTACTCCGCTCCAATCAGAACCTCCAGAGCTCTGTACTGTCTGGTCTGAATGTCCTCTGTGAAGTGTTTGTGCTGGACATGAGACATGAGACGGGAAAAAAGAGAGGAGCCGTGTGATTGGTCTGATGGGAAGATGAGCAGTACGAAGAGGAAGAGATAGATGATAAAGTCTTCTCACCACCCAGCATGCATTTCCCAGATCAGCAATCTTCACTCTGAACTTGTCTGCGTTCTGAGGATCCAGAGGACTGAGGACGAAGTCAGAGGCACTAAATGCTTAAAAAAAAACAAAAAAAAAAAAAGTTAAAGTCAACTGGTCACCTAAAATCTCTTATGGCACACAATTCAACAAGATGAAGCGCCCCAAGTATACAACATTGATGCTGCTTTATGTGTGACATGAGATTTGAGCTCCAACTGTTGTTTGTGTTTATGTACCAGTAAGGAGTATCTGACCAACGTACACACACTGGGTAAGATGCTGGAAGGTGCTCCAGCTGAGAGCTAATATGTGGGCAGTGAACCCTGGAGGGGTGTGGAAGGAAGTACCAAAGTGGTGTTCTGGTGTTCTATTATTGGACTTGTTTGTCCCTAACACCATGTTTGAGCATTAATGTGTTCCAGTTAGTAACAAGACATCGTAAGCCGCCGCTCAATTATGGATTTTCTGACTGTATCAACAGTTCTGTGGCTATTTGGGTGAAGTGAGGAGCCAAGCTGTCAGCTGACCACCACCCAGCAGTGAGTTCGATCAGGAGGTGAGGGAGGATGTCTGGCACACTGAAACATATAGTGAGGGTGTAGTGGGAGCGTCTGGCAGCGGTCCCAGTCCTGTCATCTGACAGGGATTCCACAGAACTCCGAGAGTCCAAATGGGCCATGTTCCACCTCCAGTTCGGATTTTCCTAACCAACCACTGAGCTGTCAAGTTTGGCTATGATGTTGGACTCCGCCTGGGCCTGTACGTAACATTTTTGTACAGGCAGCGGGGTGTCTCAGGATCACTCTTTGCAAATGGTGTGCTCCCAGCTTGAACTGGGAACAAGTTGTTGCACCTCATGAGGCAGATCAGTGAAACATCTGCAGCGACGCTGACACTCTACAGGTCTGATGTGGCTGAGAGAGGTTAGAATGGAGGCGAAGCTATCAATTTACCATCCGATCGACATTCTTTCCATCACTGGCTACGAGCTGTGGGTACAATCCCAAAGAATTAAGGTTGTGGATAAAACCAGGATGCCTGGGAGGCAAGATGAGGAGCTCGGTTATTCGGAAGGGGCTGATAGCCGAGCAGATGCTCTGTTTTCTATCATTGTGCATCCTAGAGTTGGCCTTTAGAGGATTTAGCACCCACAATCTGTAGAATAACTTCAACAGAGCAATGTTCTGGAATGTTCAGAGCAAGTTCTGGAAAATCCCAGAACTTGAAGTCCTTTCACAAGAAGAATGACCCAAAATCTCTCAGCTGTGTCAAAAAGACTACAAACTATGATTCAAGCCAAAGTTGTAACTACTGACCATGAAGGGCGCCTAAATTTCCTTTTGTATTACACTGAATCAGTAAAAGATGAAAATAAAGCTCAGTTCTTTACTATGACAGAAACGTGTGCGTGTTTCCAACCTTCTCGTCCGCTCGAGTATCCCGACTGAGTAGAAAGTGCTGATTCAGATGTTGCTGACATCACCGAGCTGGAGAAACCTGATAGGCCAGAAGCAGGACTGGAGAACCGTCCGGGGGCGTGGCCATTACACCCATCCTCAAACCAAGAGCAGTTGGACTCTGGGCTGGCTTTGCTATTGGCTATAGAGCAGGAAGTGTTGCCATTGACAACCACAGAGCCTGAGAACGAGACACAGTATTTATACTGCGTTAGACAATAAATTCTACTTCACCCTTTACTAACAATCACATTCACACTTGGTGTACTCCGTGTACTCACCGATACTGTCGACCTCGTCAGCTTGCACCACACCGTCCTCCTCCTCCATCCTCTGAACATACAAACAGAAAAAAAAACCCTGCAGTACTGCTGGTGGTAGGAAGCGTACTACACACTACTGCAGGATTAGTGCAGTATGTTTCATAGTATTATTACCACAGTACTACTGTACCTGTATATCAACCAGCCTCTCCTCTAACAGCCTCTGCTGTCGTTTCGCTTTTCTTTTTAACTTCTTCTTCTTGTTTTTAGACAGTTTTCCAACCTGGGTGCACACAGGGCGAGAGAGGCGGCAGGACAGTGAAGTTTCAACAGCAGCATCATATTTATGCAATTAAGTTGCTCAAAATCACACACCCATGCACACGCAGTTTCTTCTCTTGACTTTCATCCAATCCGCTTGTGATATTTTACTGCAGGTATAAAGCATCTGACACCCCGCAGAATCTGAGGCTTAGCAAGATAACTGCAGGTTTAACCCCAGGCTTTCAGGGTCACAGACATGCTTCACTTCTTATCGGCGTACAAAGGCGTGATGCTGCAGACATTGCCTGTATGAAATACTGTCACATGTACCTATTTTTGCAGCTCCATAATGTAGTGGTTTACACATTCGCCTAACATATGAAAGGGTCCCGGTTGGAGACCAGGAGGAGACAGAAATCCCTTTGGGGTTGCATCAGGCAGGGCACCCTATGTGAAAATCTGCCTAGTCAAACACGAGGAGCTACCTGCTGTGGCGGCCTGTCATGAATAATGCTCTCCAATGCTCTTCACGTGCTTTCCAATCTACACCACCTGTGTTGCAGCCAGTGTTGTAGTACTCGAGATCGGTCTTGGTCTCGAGACCGCTTTTTGATGGTCTTGGTCTTGTCATGGACTCGACCTCATTTGGTCTCGGTCTCGGACGTTGCGGACTCGGGATTTTAATTCAAGACCGGTCGAGACCGCAACTGTTGAAAAATCACTTTTTCACACAGGGCCATGGTGGTTTGGATTTTTTTTCACCTTCACTAATAAACCCCTTCATTTACAACTTGCATTTTGTGTTTACTTGTGTTGTCCTTGACTATTGTTTAAATTGGTTTGATGTTCCGAAACACTTCAGTGTGACAAACATGCAAAAAAACAGGAAATGAGGAAGGGGGCAAACACTTTTTCACACCACTGTAGCTGCTCCATCCACCGCTGTTTGTTTCACACAGAGAAACATCTGCAGTACGGAAGTTAAAATATGCAGATGAATTGTTAAAACTAAAAATGATTTCTTATCTGATTAACTGATGATGGGTAATCGATTGAATACTTGATTACAAAAATAATTGATAGCTGCAGCCTTACTTGTATTCAGAAAGCCATAGTCAGATGGCCTTCAAGAATAAAAAACTACAGTTCCCAGTATAGGCGTAGGAACACAGGGGACAGGAGGGCACCCCCCCTTTCCCCCCCAATATTGGAGAAAGGGGTATTTACCCTACCCAAAAATTTACACCAGGGGTGTTCAAACTTGTGGCCCCCGGCCGCTTCCAGTCACACCCCTACTTCCGGTCCGCGAATTATGTCAAAAATATCACAATTTGGCCGTCTGAGTTGCTTTTTTGACAGTTTGCTTAACCCACTTGATTGAAGGGACAGGCGAAATGTCAAAAAAGTAACTTAAATGGCAAATTGTATGTTATTTTTGACATAATTCGTGGACCGGAAGTAGGGGGCTGGAAGTGGCCCAGGGGCCGCAAGTTTGGGCACCCCTGATTTACACAGTATTTATGGATCTGTCAGGTTTCCGATATGTGTCCCCCCCAATAGTAAACTCACTCCTACGCTATTGGTTGTGTCTCCTGATACATTCTTCAAGAGCATCCAGTGTAGCAGCATTCTCAGTCTGAAAGACAAAGAAGCACACCCAACACAGTACATAACTATGTATTAATCTTGACCATTTTTATTCAGTGACATATATATAGCATGCAGTAACCCTATAATACCATAAATTAATAATTCTGCAAAGGTATATGATGTAGGAACTAAACGTCATCATAAAACAGTGCAGGAACTGTGTTAAACTCTGTTCTACCACACTAGATTTATCTTAACCTCACCTCTCGCAAAGCTTTCCCTACTTCTTCATCAGTTATTGGTTTGAATGAAGGCTGGCCAGAAAGATACCGTACAAGATCTTCTGGAAGGAAATAGGGTCCTGGACCTCCATGTACATCTGAAACTGCCATCCATTAACCATCCATTAATATAGCACATATGTAATCCAAAAAAAGTTTTTTGGTTTTTTTTTTGCAGTTTGCTTAGTTTGTCTCAAAGCTTTTTAAGGTATGATAAACTAAACCAGACTCCTTATCTGATGTTTCTTTTTAAACCGCACTGTTGTGTGTACAAACAGGCAAAGCATTGGTGCCTCCCGTCACGTTTACTCATGGCTGTCAGAGGTGTTTGGTATGTTTTGTAGCTGCTCACACTTCTTGTTTACAGCGATCCTTTTGGCAGCACTGCAGCGCCGCCTCCTCTTGTCCTCTGTTTGACCCCAACTCACATAACCTCAGAAAAGTGGGAGTCCCGCTTGTAAACTTTCACCTCCGCCACGTGTGAAGTTGCACAAACTTTTCCAGAAGGAACGTCAACACCGCTTTCAAAATAAAACAAGCGTGTTATAGTTTGGCATTCAATCCAAGTTTGTGAAATAAAAATCTTAAAATTTCTCTAATCAAAATCACCTAAGAGCAAGTTAAAGACTTTTACAAATAAATGTGTGTGTGTGTGGGGGGGGGTCATAATAACTTGCATTAAACATCTGTTAAATGTAAACGCAGAAATAAGAAAACATACCACAGCGCGGCTTTTATTTTAAAAGTTTAAACCGGATGTGCTCATCTACAACGCGGTTTCTTTACGTTGCTGCTTTTCCCCCTCACGGACACCCGCAGCATTTCCAATTTAGAGTTAGCAACTTTACAGACCCTCTACGCCACTTTTTCCAAAAAGCGATTAGCGATTAGTGCAGCGACTTTTTCCGGTGACTTCGGCTACTTTTGGAGACTCCGCGTTGAGCGTGAAACACTGTGATCGGACATCCTTTAGCGATTCCTAAGACAACCACAACGATTTTTGTTGTAAAAGTTGGCACTGACACCGAACCAGCCTTTTAATCCAGCAGGCGGAACAGGCTGCAGCGATGTAAGTTTGATACTTTGTCTCATTTTAACTCGCTTGGTAAAAAAAAGCCACAGCGAGAGCCAGAAGTGAGCGGTCCTTTAGCCCTCCACCAAAGTGCGTTTAAATTTCTGGGAATTTAATTTTATTTGCATTATTTAATAAAATGCCAACATGAGAAACTATTTTCTTTAGTTTTTATGAACTCTTATGCCCGAAACTACATTTCGGCTTTAAGTGCACATTTATAACAAATGTTATTTTAATGGATTTCAGTGATTCTTGTAACCCTGGCGCGCGGACCCTGAAATGTTGCCAAACGCGTGCGTGAGCTACAGACAAGGGCGTAGGAATGCCTTTACTATTGGGGGGGGCACATATCAGAAACCTGACAGATCCATAAATACTCAAAGCAAAGCATAAAAAACGCTATATTGATCACGTCTGTCATTCATTCATTCATTCATGCATGCATACATAGAGAGAGTTATTGGCTTAACACCCAGGCCTAATATGTATACATTATATATCTTGTATGCTGTCAACTCTGTTTACAGCATCACCTAACCCGTACAGTAAAAGTTTTCACTCATTTATTTTAAGACGTCACATCAAGCCACCCTCTCCTTTTCCCGTCTCCTTCGTGCTGTTCCTGCATTGCTGCTCCTAAACATGCAAAATGGTTTCAGAGATGAGGTGCAGCTCCTGAGCCTAAAGGAGGCTCATTTTATACACCAACTCT
>VUQK01022820.1:0-23418 GCA_015106715.1 Bujurquina vittata | reverse complement strand
AGCACTTGGTGACAGTGGGAAGGAAAAACTCCCTTTTAACAGGAAGAAACCTCCAGCAGAACCAGAAGGATTTTAAATTCTATTCTAGATCTAACAGGGAGCCAATGAAGTGAAGCCAATATGGGCGAAATGTGCTCTCTCTTTCTAGTCCCTGTCAGTACTCTAGCTGCAGCATTTTGGATCAGCTGAAGGCTTTTCAGGGAGCTTTAAGGACAGCCTGATAATAATGAATTACAATAGTCCAGCCGAGAAGGAATAAATGCATGGATTAGCTTCTCAGCATCAGTCTGAGAAAGGATGTTTCTAATTGTAGAAATATTGCGTAAATGCAAAAAAACGTGATCCTACATATTTGTTTAATGTGTTCACTGATGGACATATCCTGGTCAAAAATGACTCCAAGATTTCTCACAGTGTTACTGGAAGCCAAGGTAATGCCATCCAGAGTAAGGATCTGGTTAGACACCATGTTTCTAAGATTTGTGGGGTCGAGCACAAGAACTTCAGTTTGATCTGAATTTAGAAGCAAAAATATATCTAAAAAGTAGTTTTTGTAACTGGCAGGATGTTAATCCACTATCTATGCAAACACTCGATACTGATGAGCTAATTAAGTCATCTGTATGTCTCAAGACAGGAACATTATCTGGGTGTAGACACAAGTATCAAGTTGGGTGGGAACATGAGGTCTAACTCCACAGCATGTGGTTCATTCTGAGCATGACTACATATGTATCCACAGTGGCAGTGGTCTCAAATTCATCAGACTAACGGGAGTTACACTCAAAGTTTTATTAAAATACATGTTCAAAACTCTGACAAGCTTTCAGTGATTTGACCTCAAAAAGAGGTCAAAATAGCCATAAATAGTTGAGTTCTGGTGTCAGAGACACAGAGAGAAACTATAATGTTATAATGCATTAGCACAAGACTAATAGTCACACACACACACACACACACACATGCATCTCAGTTTAACCCGTGGCATTCAGATTAAGAGCAGCCAGCAGTGCAAACTCATTGCAGAAACAGATGACCACATTACAGCCATTTGATGACATTCTATTCCAGCTCCCATTTCATCAAGGTCAGTGGCGTTGCTTCCACTCAAACTAAACACCAGTGAAAGATAAACTGAGCCTGCAAAAAATGGAAATAAATCCAAACACTGGATCATCAGAAAAAGTAGAACTTTGTCAGGTCTTAGAGGTGTCTATGTTGCAGCTGCAACAACAGAATATGAGCTTCTCCAAAGTAAAACATTTACTTATTTATAATAAATATCCAGGTGGCCTGGACAGTATAGCTGGACTATGCCCTGGTCATATACCCTGCACTGCAGGCCCCAATCTGAGCAGCTGTGAGGAAAACTCCATCTGCTCTCAGTCCACGTGTAACTGTCCATGTGAAAAAAGTCACATTCTTGCCTTCACCTGTGGCCACAAATAAGCTCACAGATGGAAATGAGTTCCCTCTGAGGGATGCCAGAGACGGGGTGAGCCGTTCCTACTCCTCCACATCAAACCAGACCAGTGGAGTCTGAGCAGAATGCCTCCAGGTCATGGAGCTTCCAGGGCAAAGGAAGGCCTGCTGGAGAGAGTAAATCTCTGCTGGCTGTTTGTGTGTTTATTGTAATTATCTGGCCCAGATTGGTTTCATTACATAAATACGACACAAATAGAGTTGAATTTAACTGACTGAAAACTGAGGCCCCGTTAACACGACACTGTTGTTTCCTAACGTGATGCTTTGACATGGAGACGTTTGAGAAAGGATCTCTGTTTACACGGAAACACAAAATGCTGATAACGCTGCAGTTCCCATCACCAGGCCACCAGCTGGCAGTGTGGATATAGGAGCTGCAACCATGATTATCAACGCATGTATATGAACTGCTTAAACCTCACAGTAGTGCTGGAGGCACTTTGTTGCAGTCTGTGAAACTATGAACTCACACAACAGATGTCAAAGAACTCTTCCAGGGCTGCCTGTGGCTCAGGAGGAAGAGCGGGTCTTCTACTAATTGGAAGGTTGGTGGTTTGATCCCTGGCTGTCTCAGTCTACAGTACATGCCAAAGTATCCTTGGGCAAGATACTGAGCTTCAGGTTTCTCCCAGAGGCTTCATTAGAGTGACTGTGTGCAAGACAGAAAGCACCTGAATATGGATGAATATGGGTGAATGGTTTGGTGAATGGGTGCTGTACGGAGTGCTCGTGTAGAGTGGAAAAGCACTATTTAGAAGCTGTCACAGGCTGCTGATTGTTTTTCTCGGACACAATTCTGCAGGTTTTTGAAATGTGTCTGAATGTGTCTAAAGCAAACATACAACAACCTGTGACAGATGATCCATCTCTTGACTCAGTTAATAATAATTTAAGCTCGTGTGCGTGTGTGTGTGCCAGTGAAGAAGAAGGTAAATGGAGCCCAGTCTGTGACTGATAATGTTTCTCTCACCTCCTCCATCACACTAGTTGAAAGCCCAGATGAGCTGCTTAAACAGGTGGACACGCTTCAGGACTTCACTGTGGGTCTGATTTCAGTTCATCAACAAGAATATTTCCGAGTGAAATGCTCAGTTTTTGTTGCTTCTGCCAACATATAGAGTTATTACAAAGCACGTGACTCACTATCAGAAATATTTTCTTAGACATGATCAGTGGACTGATTGCTCTTATTGTGGAAAACCAGGGCGGAAGTGTTTCCTGTCGCTGCCGATGGTGGAACGCAGGTTAATGATATCGGGCTGAAAACGATTCGGGGTTTTCCACCAAAGGATCCACATCAGCTCACCGTAAAAGGTATTTATGAAACGTGCTCTGGAAATCGGACCCGCGACTTTGGCGCGTAACGTAATTGTTCGAGCGCAGCGGGCGTTAGCTGGTGTGGCAGAGGTGAAACCACAGCAGCCAAAATGGCTGGTGTGTAGAGAGCCAGCCTTTCCCGGGTTACAGTTTCAGTTGTCTGAACACAGCCTGCAGGTCACTGCGCTGTGGACTGCTGTGTGCGCTTCACGGACTCGAGTGTCCGTGTCTGCACCGGTGTGTTCACAGCGGGGGTAAAGCGGGTAATGGGGGGCACTGTGCTGTGCGGGCCCCGCAGCGGGTGTCGTGGGCAAAATCCACGCAGTATCTCTCCCGGTTGTCTGAACATCAGCTCCACGTTACGACTACAAGAACGAGACGTGAAGGTGGCGAGTGCCGCGGAAACACGGCATTGTGTGGCCGCTGGCGCTAAAGCCTCAGGGCGCTGACCGCTGTGTGCTTTGTCCACATCCCCACGGACGCTGTTGTGTTGTTGTGAAGTGCACTGAAATCACCTCTGAACCGTCCACAGGACTCCTGACACAGTTTCAGTCTGAGTCCGTGGTTAGTGTCGGTGCTGCAGGAAGTGACGAGGCTCCTGAATCCTGTGATCCAGCTCTGTGTCACTCTTGTATCCGTGAGCGTGGGTAGTCCTCGCGTTTGCCTTCAGCTTTCTTAATTAAAATCATATTGGTGGGAAAGTTCATCTTACAAGAGGCGTTTCACGCCTCAAAGAAGTCCTAATTTCCCTGACGGGACCTTCCCCAAGCGATCAATAAAGTTTAATTCAATTCAATTCACGGTGGATGAGCTAAAGCTGAAGTGTGCAGCAAGAAAATGAATATAGCAGGAATATCTTAATGATCAAAATTCATAAACTCGCGTTTGAGCTGCTACACCATAGAGATTATGGATGTGGCAGATTTTTTGCATTAATCTTTGCAGATTTTGCACACCTGAGTTGCGCCTTCAGCACAGTTTTCATGCTGACACTCAGAGATGATAGGCTCCCAAACATCGATCAAAACCCAGTACAGAATCAGAAGAAGTGATCATGGCATTAGCACAGCGTTATGAATATCCATCCTTCATACATTTATTTCTTTGGCCTTTGGGGGAAAGATCTGTGATGTTCAGCAAACAGACCACACACTGTGATGGTACTGCAGTTTCAAATTGTACACCACTATTACAGTACTCAGTAGCATTTCTGATACGTGGGGGTGCAGCAGGGCGATGGCCAAAAAACAAGCTGTATTTTTTCATAAAGAGCCATACCAACAGTAACATCAATCACAATGTTATTTTTAAGATGTCTTATAACAAGTGGACTGTGCAAAAGGCTTGAGTTGGTGAAAAATGAATTCCCTGCTGGCTCAAAGGCTGACTGTACTTTTCTGGCTTCATCATTTCATCAGGTTTGTCCTGCCCATCAGAGACTGTTCATTACTGCACACGGTTTAAAGATGCACACCGAGCCAAGATGTGCCAAGTTTTCAACTCGTAGCTTGTTGGAAATCACCTCGTTGGAGCAGAAATGATTTTATGCCTGTTAAACTCTTATGTTTGGCTTTGTTTAATAGATCCAGTCAAAGAAATAACATGAAATTGTGTGTTTTGGGGACAGGCTGTAAGTGACAAAGTGCCTGATGATACAATTTAAAATGGATTCTTTGCTGCGTTGCTGCACCTCTGAAACATGTTTTTGGCTAAAGTTTGTTCACATGTGGCGTTTGCTCACAGCGTTTGAAATGTGTCTAACCTTTTCTAGCTAAAGCACCTCCTCTTCTTGGTAATAATTCCTCATCTCCAGCAATCTGTACAGTTGTTTGCTTTTTTTCTCGTCTCTAAACTTTAGCGCACACTCGAGCAGGCACACCTGTGATTGTTGTGGTGAGGGGAAGTGGGTCCCCACTGAAACGCTTCTGAATGCAGTCAATAACGTTCTGAACGTTGGTTAGCCTTGTCACCCTTATTATGCTATTTGGAAAATTCTTATAATGAAAATAAAGCCCAGCTTTCTGTGTGAACCGGTCTGCCACCCGGCCCTGGTTTGTCCCTCGAGTCAGGTGCTGGCTTTACAAAGAAAATGTTCAGGAACAAGGATTACTGAAACAGAGTGAAAGAGCAGCCAGTGGACGAATATTTCTTAAGGTCACTTAAAAACTGTGACAGTCTGCCGCCTTACAAAACAGTCTGGGTAATTACTAATAGCTGAATGGCTAATGTTAACACGTGCACCAGCCAGGGTAACATTTATAATAATGCTTTAATGTTAATGTTGTTGAAACAAAACTTTTACCGACCTGTTGAAATTGATCAGCTGCTGTTTGGCTGTCTGCAGCCGTGCTGTGTTATCAGTACTGGTTTTAATGAGTAATTCAGCGGTAACTTTTACTGTCATTTGATATATGAGTATCTTTTTGGCCTACATTGGTTAAATTTATTTATACTACATTAAAAATGAGTCATTTTGTTTTTAACATATATCAATATAAAATTTGAGATGTCTTTTTAGAAAAAGGAATAGTTAAATTGATGTTATGGCTCAGATTTACTTTTAGATATTTGCTGGATTAATCAATTTTAATCAAATTTCTTAACCAAAAGTAAGGTGAATTTTCAAATTTTAGAATAGAATAGAATAGAATAGAATAGAATGCCTTTATTGTCACTATGCAGGATGTACAATGAGATTGGAGGGCCACTCCTGATCGGTGCCATAAAAAAGAAAGTCAGACTTCCTAAAAACAAAATATAATCTAAGAAAAATATACAGAAAATAATTTTCTGTATATTGAATTTCTGTATAATGAATTTTCAAATTTTCTGTGTCTCATGCACATCCACACTATTAGGTAAAAGGTTGGTACAACAAAGTATATTAGCGTGCCACATGCTGTACACAGGTTCATTTTCTAAAGCTGGACTGCTACATCGTGTTAAAAGGAGTGTAGCAAGATTTGCATTTCTGTAGTGCTTTTTGTAGTCATGCAGAGTATTTGAAGTACTTTTATTTTAAGTGTGTTCATTTTAAATCTGTTTCAAGACATGGTAAGTGTTAATCATGGGCTAATATTAAGGGGGTAAAAATGCATAGCAGGCTAATAATTGGTGCTTTGGATGCTATTTTTTTCCCCTTTTCTGTCAGGTCTAAAAGGTTAGAGCAGAGAAATGAGGTAGACTCATTTGATATTTGCTGTTCAGGTTTTTCATTCTCATTGTTAATTGTTTCTGCATAATGATGCTTTGCTTTTCCATGATGAAGGAAAAGCGGGATCGGCAGTGCACTCCACTACAAGAAAAAGCTGACCACATTTCTTTACGTTTTAAACACAATGAGGACCGACCAGCTCGTTGACGAAGTGCCTTGAGGATAAAAGGACGTTGTTTAAAAATGATTTTGGAGTGAAAAATGAAATCTCGTTTATTTGTAATAGTATATTTCTGCTTTCCACCTCAGCCTCGCTGTGTGCACAGGCAGTAATTCACATCTTGCTCCTACCCTTCCTTTGGAGCCCACTGCAACGTTCTCCGTCACCAACAGTACCAGAGGGACCCATTTTATATTTGGACCCGTGGCTGGTCCTGCTGCAGTGACTGCTTTGCGATTGGCCCAGATAGAAACTGAGGCACAGATTGCTCTCCAGCAGCTTGCTGCTTTAGCAACCATCACTGTTGGCAGCCATCATCACAACAGCTGGCTGGCAGCAGCGTTGCCTCCTCACCCGGCCCTCCTGACTCTTCTCAATAGATATCAGGCTGTGGGGAGCACGAGTGGTAAAACCTACAGAACTACGCGGCCTAGTCCGTCTGCTGCCATGTATCACCAGCACCCCCCACAGGGCTCACAGGGCTCGCAGTCATTTTCTAATGGGCCCAGGCCACCGCCTCGTCAGCCGCCTCCAAATCAACATCAAACTCACTCTGCTATGCAGGCGATGGGTTTTCA
Organism: Bujurquina vittata; assembly: GCA_015106715.1. NCBI lineage: Eukaryota > Metazoa > Chordata > Actinopteri > Cichliformes > Cichlidae > Bujurquina > Bujurquina vittata. Next base: position 16,664 of record VUQK01022820.1, on the reverse strand, counting down.
GTTTCCTCGCCCTACCCAGCTCCCAGATGAGCTTGAGTCTGCACTGGCAATTCGGGGTGCCAGGGACATGGACCACCGCCAGATTGATCACGTGAACCCACTAAATCCACACCATAACCAAGGTTCTGGGATCAGCCAACATGGAAGCTTTAGCTCTAACCCATTACCCCTCCCCACTGAAAATCAGCCTGGCAGCCAGCAGGGAATAGACTGGTCAAGCTACCCACCTCCAACGAAACTGTTTGCTGGTCCTCCACCTACTGCTGGTCACCAGTCACAACAACACCAAGGACCACAACAACCTCCGAGCAGCCAAATGGGAGCAAGACTCCCAAACTGGATTCCCTCTCTAAGGGAATCTCCTTTGACCCGAGCTCAGCATACCCATGGTGGCAGTGGGGAAGGTCAGAGTTTATACACACCAGAGAGTGCAGGAAGCATCTTGGCTAGTTTTGGACTTTCAAACGAGGACTTAGAAGTCTTGAGTCACTACCCCGATGATCAGCTGACCCCAGATACTTTACCGTTTATACTCCGTGACATCCAAATCAACAAGTCAGGCAAACAGAAGACGCCCACCTCCTCCTCATCGTCATTTTCACACAGTACCCACGATATGCTGCTGCCTACTTCCTGCTCTTCTCAGCTGGCACATTCACAGTCCCCAGAAGTGCCCAGCCTTCTTACTGTTACTCAAACCGCCGGTAAAGTCATTGACTATGGTCACGCCAGCCGAACAAAGGACGACAGCAGCAACATGGAGACATTCAAAAGAGAGCCTCTGTCCACTGAACGGACTGTTAAAATGTACTCAGCATCGTCTTCATCAACTTCAAAAGTCGATAAAACTGAAAGGCGGCAGGTTCATTTGGAACACACTGAACCAAGCAAGCATGGAGACAGCGACTATCGCGGGGCAAACAGCGCCCAGCGCAAGAGCAGTCATTCACCGGGGAAACAATTTTCACCATCACCCAAATCCCGTGATCTGGACCGAGACTACAGGCGTGACCGAACCAAGCAAAGGCCGTCATCTGAAACACGGAGCGAGGCTTCTTCAAGACGGTCTCTGTCTTCTTCATGTGGTTCAAAACCACACAGCAGCAGCAAGAAGTTACCCACACCCACCATGATACATGATTTCTCAGCTGTGTCTCCAAAGGTGTATCCCCATACCTGCTCCCTATGCCACATACTGTGTGACCAGGAAAAGGTGAGTGCCATCGTGAATGCCCTTGTACCAGTGTCCAACAGTTTTCCTAAAAGAATATCTTCAAGTGATAAACGGTAGTCCACAGTAGTCTTCACCAGGCAGCTGTCAAGCTGTTCTTGTCTTTTGTGGACAGTTTTTACCACCTACAGAGATGTGTTTTTATTAATGAACGTTAAAAGACTTAAACCAGACATTATCCATATTTTGACAGCTGTACATGGCCGACGCCATCTTGAATATAAGCTGTAGTGACAGCTGAAGGGCCTTCAAATGTTTCTAACAGCAAAAGAAGCAGTGTGCAGTTATTAACATTAGGACTTAACAACAATAAAGAAGGCGGTGCAGTGATGGGGACAGTGTTTCCACTTCCCGTGAACTCTGTTTGGCTGACTAACATTCTTCTGATTGATGGAATTTTAGTCGACTATTTGGTGACAAGACATGAATGATGGCAAAGCCTCATGAAGGACCGTGTTAGTAAAGCAAAATTGCAGCATCTCCCCCAATAGATAAATTTCATTGTTACTTTAGAACAGGGGTCTCAAACTCAAATTACCTTGGGGCCACTGCTGGCTCTGTCAGCACAGCAATGGAGTCAGATAAACTCTTCTTTTGGGCAGATAAATACAACAAAATAATTGATACATCTGGCATAAAAATAATGATAAATGCAAATCCACCGTGTACTCTTATCAAACGATATCAGCGGCGTCCTCGTGCCATCAACATGAGTAAGATCCTTTCTTCATGTCTTGGCTGGGTCCGCCTCACTTTTACCACGTTTCCACTGCCCGTGCTGGTTTCAGTGAACCGGTGAAACGCTCAAGAACGAGCTTGCGTTTCCATCATGCTCGTGAACTGCTTCTTCACGCATGAGTGTGGGCAGGTCCTCGTCTGGACATGGAAGCCGAAGGGCCCAAACATGGGAGAACACGCTCCCCTTTGTGCTGCAACCACATTTCACGGTCCAAATCAAACCGCTGCGGTTTGAGGTAAACACAGACAGCGATTAAAGCAAGACAACAGGTACGCACTTTGCGTCCTTTTGCAGTATCTGTGATATGAACTGATACAAAGCAGCAAGTTCAGCCAGAGCCCAACCTAATTCACAGCCATGAAAATCACATTGCTTTTCCCCTGTAATACACACCATGCAGTGAAATAGTGGTAGAAAACTTTAAGTGGAGACAGCAGAGTCACGTCCTTCTGCCGCTTTCGTCACGCGTTCTTGGTTCAAGACCAGCTAGCTTGCGGGGCCCGAGTTGAACCCGTTTTTCGGCCGAGCACCGAGTGCATTTATGGTGGAAGAACGCTGAAAGGTTCAAACGCTGGCACCGGAACCCCGTCGGTGGAAAAAGGGCCTGCTATCTCCATTACTGTTTAAATATAAATTTGAAATGGCCTATTTTTTATACAGCTCTTTTATACTGTAGATGAACACTCAAAATGCTTAATAGGAGACAGCTTCCTGGTGAAGGAAATGACTTGAGTTTGAAATTAAAGGTTTCCACTACGGCAGAAGAATTGTCTGTTTCTTAACTGGAATGTGTCACTACACAAACTCTATAAATCATTACCATCAGATTAGGCAACCTTTTTATCCACTATCACAATGTGTAAGAATCCTGTTTAAATTACAACTCAATGGTCAATGAAATAAAATTCCATCCATGTTTCCTGATTGTCACCTAATCCTGCTCATTTCCTCTTGCTTTTCACTGAAATGGATCGAATTGGCTGTGAGTTGCTTCATATGACTGGAATCACTTTTTTTTTATACTAAATAAATTAAAAAGTAGGTTTAAAAACTCCCCAAAGAAATACTGGAGGATAATAAATGCTTAAAGTTGAGCAGTAACTACTGTAACATAAAGCTGCTCCCTGCGTTGCAGGGGGGTTTCCATCAGACGGTGTTTTCACTGAAATATTTGAGTTTCAAATTTGTTCTGTACTCTGATTACAGTGTCTGTAATTCCTTATGATTAAGTTTGTAATTACTCGCAGTTTAGACCACAAGTCCTAATTGTTAAACAAAGAGACACACACCATTTTCAATATATCAGTTTTGTTTCTCGTAATGCTCTGTGAAGGTGTTCCTCTCTGAATTTTTAAAAACACATTAATCTGTTTTATTTTGACCAAACGTGTCTAAACGTGTCCTCCATCACAGGATGTGACAGCACAGGAAACAGATTGGTCCCTCTGAGACCCTGGATCGGTCTCATCAACATTTTCTGTGCCGGAGATGAAAATTTCGTCATGGTGAAAATGAGTAATTACATGAAAATAGAACAGTGCAGCCAGCAAACAGCTGATCCGACTCCTGCCAGAATCTGTGTGACTGATGCACAGAGCTGGACCTTAACCGAGTCGAGGGTTTACCAACTGTCCCACATTCTTTTCTCTGTGTTAGCATTCTGTGTGTTAACGTTCTGTGTGAGTCTTTGTGTTATGAAGCTTCTCTCCATGTTGTTTTGTTTTTTCAGGACTGGGTTGAACATGTTAACACTGTCAGCCACACAGCTGCCTGCAGGGACCTGCGCAACAAGTGAGAACACTTTAATGTGCTGCTGCAGTCCTGCTGGACTCACACTTTCAAACTGAATCAGATTAACCCTTTTACTCGGCATTGTGTTTGGCATGCCTAAACCCATCTGCACTGCTAGACTGAGTGTCATAATGCAGGTTTCCATTAACATTAGCATTAGCACTTGCTGTACCCCACCCTCCATTTTAAATGATTCCCATTAATCATTTAACAAAGAATGAATGGTTGAATTTTGGTGAAATGAGGATCAGCAGCTTTTCCACAGACTCACGTGTTGTAGCATAGGGATGAACATATAACTGAAAATAATTACTCTACAAATATTATGTTTTGTTATGCACATGTTCATTTCCTTTCTGTGTGTTGGAAAAATAAAGAAAACGGGGGAAAAAAAGCTAAAATTTATACAATTTCATGCTAAACTCCAAAAATGTGCCAGACAGAATTTTTGGCCACTTTGGTTCAAGCATGTGATGCTTGTTTAAACTCACCTGTGGCAGTAACAGGTGTGGGCAATATAAAAATCATTCAGTGTTTGTATTGTGTGTCTGTGTGTGCCACACTAAACATGGAGAACAGAAAGTGGAGGAGAGAACTGTCTCAGGACTTGAGAACCAACATTACGGAAAACATATCAACAATCTCGAGGTTACAAGTCCATCTGCAGAGATCTTGATGTTCCTTTGTCCACGGTGTGCAACATAATCAAGACGTTTACAGAGCTGTAGCTGTAGCTGACCTCCCTGGATGTGGATGGAAGAGAAGAACTGATGAAAGGTTGCAGAGCAGGATAGTCCGGCTGGTGGATAAGCAGCTCCAATCAAGTTCTAAAGAACTTGAAGCTGTCCTGCAGGCTCAGGCTGCATCAGTGTCAGCGCCAACTGTCCATCTACATTTTAATGAGCTCACTGATGGTTATAGGAAGAGATTGATTTCAGTTATATTTTTCCTAAGGGTGTAAATAGTAAATGGACTAGTTCTTATATAGCGCTTTTCTACTCAGCCTTGAACACTCAAAGCGCTTATAAAACACATTCACCCAGTCACACCCATTCATGCAAGCGCTTCCATATGTAACTAAGCTAAGTGCTTTTATTGTCTAACATTCACACATACATTCATATGTTCAAGAGCAACTCTGGGTTCAGTATCTTGCCAACGGATACTTTCGAATGTGGCCCAGAGCAGCCAGAAATTGAACCTCCGACCTTCCGATTGGTAGGTGACCTGCTCTACCTCCTAAGGTACAAGCCCAAATATTAAGCTGAGGGTGCCAGTAATTTGGTCCACCCCACTTTTGGAGTTTTGCGTAGAATTAAATGAATTTTGAAGTTATTTTGTCTGTTTTTTTGTGTTGTTCCAAAACACACAAAGGAAATGGGTCTTAGGCTATAGGGGCGAATTGGCAGCCACGCTTCTGTCAGACTGCCCCAGGGCAGCTACATTAGTAGCTTGCCACCACAGAGTATGATTGAGGAGTGAATGAATAGTGCACGGAAGTGTAAAGCGTCTTTGAGTACATTGAAAACACTATACAAGTCTAAGGCATTATTATTATAAATAAACATGCATAATAAAGGATGTGCAATTGCAAGATTTCAGGTGTGCCAACATTTTCGGCCCTGACTGTAATCTCAAAAAGAATGGCTTTGTCTGTGCTTTCTAAGCAGCAGTTTGTGAAGGTGTTGTGGCGTACTAACAAGTGTTTGTGTGTTTCTCTGAAGGTACCCTGACTGGAAACCAAATCTGCCAAGGTCAGTGGGTCTCATGTTTCCAATAATCTGTTTTTAGCTGTGATCAGCAGCGTGGGGAGGGGGGGGGGTGCTGTCAGATGACTCCAACATTTCACATAACTCATCGTGTCACTGAGCAGTTTTCTTAATTATTCCCACTTCTCTTCTTCCATGTGTCTGCTATCCACTGAGAGTAGACGTTCATCAGTTTGAGCAGTCTGCTTGGATAGCATGTGTGTTTGTGGCTCTCTGACACGCAGCAGCATTAACACGTTAAAATGTTTGGACGGTACAAAAGCCTCTAAATGAATCGTTTGCTGCTGCAGCGTTACAAAGAGACAGTTAAGCAGTCAGGGTGTTCGTGTAGCTGTGATCTCACACACAGTTGGATGAAGCCCCCCCCCACATCAGCAGACATGTTTATGTACGATGTACCTGCAGCTGAGTCGTGCCCATCAGAGAGCTAAAACAGCACCATCAGAAAACAGAGGACCTTTTTTGGTCCTCTCCAAACAGTAAGACCTCACTGAGGGGGGGGGTCAATTCCTAAATCTCCATTACAGTTTGTTTTTGTTTTGTTTTTTTTATAGTCGTAGTGGGCGATATGGCAGTCGGGCTCTGTGGGATCCCAGGGATCACTCTCCATCCCATTCCATATCTCGCTCTCGTTCTCCAAGTCCTCCTCCAAGGAAACGTCGGGTGGACAGTCGTTCCTACGGGCCCCAGAAGAGACCCAGTTCCCCCCACGGTCACCCACGGCACCAGCCAGACACAGGTACAACACGTGCTGCAAGTTAGGTGTGAGTACTTTGTGGGGAAGCTGATGTGCACTGCTTACAGTGTGTAATCAAAGTGCACCCACTGCAGCTTCAGGTTCTGTGTCAGATTGTAAAACTGTGTATATGAAAAACTAACTTTAGATTTATTACATCAAAAACGAGCCCCACTGCTTGAACTCGACAACACAACTTGTGCACATTTCAGATCCTCCAATTTTCCACATTGTTTTGCATGTTGTTGGTGTTCACCTCGCACTGCCGTCTTTGGTGCTGCGCCGGCGGACCTCTTCCTCTCAAATACTGATATTTTAACTTTAACTGAAAGGATCTGGCTCGAGTCACTGTTTTTGTTCATTCAATCATGCACACACACACACACGCAGGCAACACCTTTTCTAACGTTCCCACTCATGGATGGAGACATCAGGGCTAATTCAGGGTCAAGTACAGTTAGCAGACACCCACGCTGTGGTACTATGGCTTATTCTGTGACCACTTAACTGTGTGGGTGTTGTTGACTGGTCTTGTGGTCTTGTGTTTTCAGTTCTCTTTACCAGCAGATGCCAGCATGCACAGACAATTCTGGTGATCACCAATAATTTGATGAATTTTGGGTTTGGGCCTGGCAGCCTCTCAGGCTTATAACGCTCTGATGGAAATGCCAGCTTTCTGATTCTAATCAGGCTTTCAATGTGAGTCCTGGTATTCTGCTGTGTGTTCTTCATGCATGTGTTAAAGAGAGCGTACTTCATCTCCTACGTCCACAGATGTACCTGCACACTCACATTAAGATGCAGCCTGTGGCTTTAAAATGAGGCCTTTGACTGCAGGTGTGCTCTGGACCTTTTTAAATAGGGAACGTTGCATTGGGCTCAGATCAGGAAAACTCACTGTGCTTATTAGATACACAATTCTAAACTCCGTGATATTTATTTTTTATGTAGAACGCAGGAATCAGTTTGAGCACCACCGCTCTGGCTCACATAGTCCCTCTCATTTGCACCGAGCCTCCTCGTCCTCCAGAGGGTACTGGACCACGAGGAGGGACCGGGTTTCAGCAGGTTAGTATGCCTGAGTGGGTTTGTTTGTTAGCCTAAAACACGGTGAGGGCTGCCTTACCTTTGAACATCGTGCTTGTCTGAGCATCACTTCCTCAGTGTGCATGTTTCCATGTGCATTATAGTATTAGGCAGTTTTTAAAAGCTTCTGAAGTTTGATATCATGCATTTAGCAGCTGTTCATAATCCAACGTTACTTTTCCAGATTTTTCTAACATTTCCCGTCCTCTCTTTGCTCCTGAATCATGTTCAGGGAGTTTTTCCCGCAGTGCTGTGAAGCGTCCAAACAAATACTCCACTGACAAGAGCCGAGATCTGTCTGCATCTGCAGGGGGTCACAGATCCAAACACGGATCATCCCAGCCCTCCACCAAAGGTCTGAAGGCTGTCACAAAACCTGGAGCCAAGACTGCTAAGATGGTAAGAGGCAGAGCCACGTCCCCTTTATTCATACTCCTTTATTTCAGCTGTGAAGAAGCCACCGGGCCACAGTTTCATATCCGTAAGTGCATTGAATCAGTGTGTGTGTGTGTATTGGATAAATATTAAGATTGTAAAAGGTTTGGACACACTCACTCATTCATACGAATGGGTCCAAACTGGCACTGAAAGTCGCTCTGATCCAGAACTTGTGTTAGGCTCGTGGGAAAAGACTTGTGTGCAGCAGCGCCACCTTCTATGCAGTGGTGGTGCTCATTGAGGGCGACTTAATGGAGAGAAGAAGGAAGGAATGTCAGCTTTAACAGTCAGAGCTGTCATTAAAGGTTTGGGAATGGCTGCAGTACAATCCTAAGGAATCACATGAATGATGGTGATGGTACGGAGCAGCAGGATGATAGAATCACAGATGATTAATGTGCTCCAAATCAGTGTGCACCCTAATAACAGCAAGTCCTCTCCAAGTGTCAGAGAAAATTATCAAATATTAGCTCTCTGTTAAAATCCAAGGTAGGTTTTAATGTGATTCCATCAGAAGATCAGGACCTGACAAAGTCCTTCATTCATTGATGGGTCACTTAGCCTCGTTTCACCTTCATGCTGTTGCTTTTTTTCTTCTTTTAAAGTCTGCCAAACCTCCACCGGCCAAGAAGAAGAAGAAAACAGCAACTCCACCCTCCCAGGACTTGTCCATTGCAGATCGTCTGGTTTATCTGACAGGCATCCCAGAGGACGCCTCGGAGCAAGAGGTCACTGATTTGGTCGGGTCCTTCGGAAAGATCAATAATGTGATCCTCATTCCGTCCTGTGAGGAGAGCGAGAAGGGCCACGGACAGAAGGTTAAAGTGTCACGTCAGGGTCACTGATGCTTTTGTTTACTTTTTCTGTTTTTGTTTGCTCAAACTAATTATCTCAGCACTGAATAAACACAGCTGTGTGTGTGTGTGTGTGTGTAGCTGTGATCTGTGAGCTCACTGTGTGTGTCTGCTGTTACAGGCCTCTGTGTGTATGCTGAAGGCTGAAGATGCCCAGGCTCTCGCCTCCTCCACCAGCCTCTCCATCAGAGACCAGCAGATCACAGCTTCAGTAGCCAAGGTACATGCAACTGTGAGGGCATAGATCTGTCTGCTCCTCCAGCTTCCCAGCACTCCAACACCATCTGCTCCAGTTGCAGGAACATCAGGTGGAAGCATCTTTTTGTTTATTTTAGCTCAGCATTTAACACCATTCTGCTGGGCATTCTTGTCTGTGATTGGCTCTAACTCACCTGTGATTGGCTTTGACTCACCTGTGATTGGCTCTACAGAAAGACCGCCCACAGACAGTGAGGGTGGGGCCCTCCAGATCCTCCATCTGTAAATTTTTTCTCAGAAATGTACTCGCATCAATTGGGAAAGTCCTTCTTGTTTTTCTGCCAGTAGCTAATCGTATCGTTGCTATCAAACTACAAAAATGGCAGAACTGGGCAGAGTGGAACACTCTGCAAGCTGGAGGGGGGGCAGGGCATGAAATGTCTCATTCACATTTAAAGAGACCGCGTCAAATCTTTAGGTTACTTGCGTAACCCCCGGTACTCAGAGTAGCATGAGTGAGATGTCTCACTATGGGATGGGCCTCCCTGCGTATTTCTCAGAAGCATTTATCTCAAATCAATTTATATGATTGGCTGCTGATTGTGACAACCATGTCAGGTAGAGCCACCCCTCCCTTAAGTAGCCTGCACTACAACATAGTCATTATTCAAGATAAGCACCTCTACTCGCTTCGCCTCAGCAAGAAGGGCTGTGAGACATCTCACTCATGCTACTCTGAGAACCGGGGTTACGCAAGTAAGTTCCCATTCCTAGCATTCGTTTCGATGTCTCACTATGGGAAATGGAGACTCCCGTATTGCCAGACAAGCTTATCTCAAGCAATCGCTGGCAAAAGCATGTAGTCCACCTATCCAATTGAGGACCCAGAGCTTAGAACTGCTTGGGGTACACTTGGAGCAGAGACATCTAGTCTGTAGAACCAGACGAAAGTGAGAGGTGAAGACCAGCTTGCGGCTGCACAAATGTCCTGGATGGACACCCCTTTAAACAGGGCCCAAGATGCTGCCAGACCATGAGTAGAGTGAACCCGCAGGCCCTCTGGAGCCTGCAGCCCCTGACTCGAATGTCCCAGAGCAATCGCCACCACAATCCAGTGTGAGAGCCGTTGCCTAGTGATAGGTTTGCCCCTGTGAGGACCTGCCCATGAAATAAAAAAAACTGGTCACTCTTCCCGAAACTCCTAGTCCTGTCCAAATAAGTGTGCAGAACATGAACAGGACACAGCATGTGCAACCTCTGTTCTTCATCAGAAGAAAAAGGAGATGGGGAGAATAGGCCCATATGACAAGGTAATAGGCACATATGACCCAATCACCTTAGGCACATATGCCGGGTTGGGCTTCATCAGCACCCTAGCCTGCCCCTGGGCAAATTGAGTGCATGACGGGTGTGCTGAAAGAGCATGAATGTCACTGACACGCTTAGCCAAGGCTAAAGCCAGCAGCAACACAGCCTTCAGGGACAGATGCTTTAAATCAGTCTCCTGTAGAGGCTCAAATGGAGGGCCACAGAGCCCATCCAAAACCACTGCCAAATCCCAGGGGGGTGCCAGTGGCCTGGAGACAGGGAGTAACCTGCGGGCCCCCTTCGTAAAACGGCAAACCAAAGGGTGTTGGCTAGTTGTTTTATCACCAAACCGGTGAACTCCCGTGGGTTAAATACTCTGAGCACTCAGAGTGCTGTAGTAGGGCTGCGAAGATCCTGGGTGATCCATCTCACCCCAGTCAAGATCTCTACATCTTCCTGCTCGTGTGCAGAAGATGAAGGACCCTGAAGAGCCAATAAATCTACTGAAAGACACTTTGTTTCCTGGGGCTATTGGGCCCAGTGAACAATGAACCGCTGGAAACTGGAATGTGTAAATAAGTGCAAGTGTGGAGCTGATCTCCCCACCTATAGCTTGTTAACAGGGAGATGAGGCTGTGTCAAAATGATTTCCACCTCTGGATTGATAAAGTTCTGTCTTAAACGGTTTCCTTCTTTCTCACAGAGACCTGAAGCAGAGCAGTCTGATCCTCACAGCAGGTTTGTCAATAATGGTTTTCCTGTATTTAACTCTGTTATTAGGTCTTCATATAACTTGTGACTGTGTTCCATTCACAGCAAACCTTGTGTGGGACAGGGCAGAGGTGCAGCTGGCAGAGGTAGGAAGCATCTGGCGTACCAGCAGGAACATGAGCCAGTCTCATCTGTTAGTTTATTAGAAACACACCTAACCAAAACCTGATGGTAAATAGACCGTCACACACATTCACGCTGGGATCAGGAGCAACTCTAGGTTCCTGGAGCAGCCAGGGATCAAACCACCAACCTTTGGACTAGTAGATGAACACTGTGTGACAGTGTTCATAGTGACACAAGATAACACAAAGTTCAGCAGTAGCACAAACACATCATCCAAAGTCTCACAAAAACAATATGACCTCCATTGGCATCTCTGTGTGGGTCCAGATGAGTTAATGAAGAACATGCAGCAGATCAGCTGAGATGTACCTGCAGGCTCAGCCTTCTCTATGAACTCATGTTGTGTGTTTTTCCTCCCCATGACTCCCGGATGCAGAAGGTGATGCTAACCAGAAGACTTCAGATGAGGTGTGTGATCCACACACTGAAGCTTAGATCATTGAACACTGTATCAGTATTCAGACCTTATCAGAGTGTGTGTTGTCTCTCACAGAAGGGCAGGCTGTTGATCACAGGACTTCCTGAGAGCGGCTGGTCAGAGAGCGACATCATTAACTTGATTCAGCCTTTCGGGACTCCGTCTGACGTCATCCTGGCAGCACAGATGGGAAAGGTTCGTACCTGTGAGCTGCAGCTGTAGGTCAGCAGAGGAGAAAATACTGACACCAATACTGACCTGAAGGAAGTCCTCACTGAGGAACTGAAGGTCCTTAAATCTGTTTCCCGCAGATTTGCCGTAGTGATTACATTTGCGAGTTTGATTGGTTAACATTTAGTTTTTGTTATCATTATTATGATTGTGCTATTATTGCACTGTTGAAGAGTCCCAGCTTTGATGATGTCTCATTCACAGAGCTGTAGCAGGGCGAGTAGTCCTGTCGGCATGCTGCGGTCACACATCTTAAAAATTTGAATTGCAATTTAATATTGAGCTTGTGTTTAAACAGAGTGTATTTTCAGTTTTAATATAATTAACCGGTCTGCAGAATATTTTCTGTGTGGCTCTCCGGTCTCCACAGTTTAAACACATGTAGTTAGTGGGGTCAGGTTACCTGGTCACTCTAAATTGCACACAGGTGTGAATGTGAGTGGTTGTGTCTGTGTGACCTGTAAAGGTGTGCCCCTCGCCCTGCGTCAGCTGGGACAGGCTCCAGCACCCCTGAGCAGGATAAGAGGATGGATATTAAAGCTGTTTTTTCTAACAAAATTCCTCAGAACCTTCTTTTGTGTGTTAGGTTCTGGTGTCAGTGGCAGACATGGAGGTTGCTCAGGAGATCGTAAAAGTCCACATGTTCATGCCAGCCAAGATTCAAGACTTTGAGGTGAAGCTGGTCCCCCTCAAACAGCACATCAGCCTCAGCACCCCGGTAGGCCTCTCTTCTGTGCATTCAGAGCTTTAGGTGTGTAGCAGCTTTCGAGCTGTGGTTTCTCCAAGCAGTGCCTAACCACACTCTCCACACAGGTGGCCCTCTACAATCTTCTGATGGGATCAGTGGATCCATTAGTGAGTACATCTCAAAATATGATAAAATAAGTGATGTTAACTCAAGATCACTGCCGTTTCTGCTGGTTAGCAATAACCTGAATGTTGCTGAATGTTGCAGGAGAGCCGAGCTCCGGTCAGCTGGAACAGCCTGTTGGTCATCAGTAATGTTCCCAACACGCCGTACGGTTCCTCAGAGGTCCAGAAATTGGTGCGACGCTTTGGAACCGTCATCAGGGCGCTTGTGCTCAGCAGCATGGTAAGGGCTGTGCCACATCCTCATCCTCCTCACAGACACTCAGCTTTACAGCATTTAAAAGCACAGTTACAACTTTTTCTGCAGCCTGTCTGTGCACACTTCATGAACACACTTCACAGTGGGTGAACCCCCCACCCCATTAATTCCAGGCACTGAGCTGGACCTGTCCAATCTTTTTGTGCTGTTGGTGCGTTTTAATTGAATTACTGTATGCGACTAATTACATGGAACAGACCATCCGAGAGGTTCACCCATACAGTTGATAGCTGCTAGCAGACCAGTGGGTGACGTCATTGTGGCTCCGCTGGTTCTTTTATAGTTTTTAATTAATAAAAATTGTGTTCCCTCTCTGTTTACAAAAATAAATTAACTTTTGGCTGGCATTCTGTTTCCTCTTCCTGCTCAGGTCATTTGTGAGATGGCGACTGCAGCCATGGCCCTCTCCGTGTACAAACGCTTCCAGACGTTTCCGTGCGTAATCCAGAGCAACCCTCTGTTCTTCTCCCGCAAGCCTGACCCCAAAGTCAGTGCCCAAACTAAAGTCATCGCTGCCTATCATGAACCATCTGAGGTCAGTAACTTTGATCTTTAGTTAAGGTGACACCCATTTATACTTACTGCAGACTTTTCTCAATCACCTGATTAAATTCAACCCAATCTGCATGTGCCTGCAGGACACACATGTAAATGGCAAAGGAGGCCAAACAGCTGCTGCAGGTGGAGTGGAAGCAGCAGAATCCCCTGCAGAGAGGTTAGAGAAAGATCATGATGATGAAGTGAAGACCAGCAAGGAAACAGCTGAAGATGAAGGTTTGGAAGGAAAAGGGTGCAAAGAGGACATCATGGAGAAAGACAAGCTCGGAGTTTGTGATGCTCCACTGGAGGATAAACTAGAAGCAGACACAATGGAAACATCGAGTGCTGACGCGGTCATCAAAACAGAGGAGAGCAATGCTGCTGCAGCGGAACTTGACCAATCTGCTGCTGGAGAAGAGTCAAAAACCCCCAGCCTTGATGACAAAGCTGCTCCTCAGGAGACCACGACAACACAACTACCCAAGGTAATTAAATAATACAGTAAAAAATATAAATAAGTGTTGTAGATCTCCTGTAAACCTGCAGCACACTGACATCGTGGTTTCACCAGGTAACTCCAGCCATGGTTAAGGCATTGCTTGTGGAGTGCAGAACAAGGACCAACAACAGAGCAGCACCCCCCAGTGGAGAAGAGGGGAAAGAACAGACAGAGGCAGAGCTGGGCCCAAATGCAGAAGAGGAGACAAAAGAGCTAACTAAGAGCAACACAGAGGAGGAAGGAGAGGTGAAGAGGCAGGAGAAAAAAGAGAAGGAGGCAAGAAAGGAGAAGGAGGGGAGGGAGCGAGAGAGGAGGGAGCGGGAGAGGGAAAGAAGGGCCTGGGAGAAGGAGGAGAGAGCCAAGAGAGAGAGGGAAAGGACTGAAAAATCCAGGAGGGAGAGGAGGGGGGAGGAAAGAAGGGAGTGGGAGAGGAGGGAGAAGGAGAGGAGGGAGAGGAAGAGAGCCTACGGTGACACTCCATCAGGCTCAAGATCATCCTTCCGGTCGGAGGGATCCAGGCAGAGCTACAGAAGGGATGAAGAGCGCGGCGCGGAGGCTGAAACCAGAACGGTGAGCAGACACAGATGGGTTCAAGCTGTGGGTGTCACTGTGGTATTAATAATGCTGTCCCTTTGTCCTGCATCACAGCAGGAGGATGAGGAGCTCAGTGAGTTCCCCTTTGACATGAGCGACTTTGTGACAGTGGATGAAGTTGGAGATGTGGCTGATCTTCCAATGGAGACCTCAGACGGGGGGGAGAGCCTGCCCACGTCTGTCCAACAGGACACTGCAGAGGTATACTCAGCTTCCACATGGCTGCATGCAAATGTTTATGCACCGCTAAATACTTTTTTCACATGAAACGTTCACATGCTGCTACTTTGTAGAACCTGAACATTTAAAGAGTTATTACCTGTGTGGAGACATTTATATCCTCCACAGCATCATTACCTGTGACTGAAGACGCTTCAGCCAATCTTCCTGGAGGAGGGTGCAGACATTTCTGTGCTTGGTGGGAGATGAGACGAGAAATTAAAAAGCTTATCATGAGGTTTCTGAGCTAATGGCTGCTCACGGGTGCGATCGCCCAACACAGCAGTGTAGACAAAAGCTAACACACTTTAAGCCTCATACAAATTACGTCACGAAACCTCAGCCCGTGTTGCTGACCACACTGAGGTGGTCCTAATGGAAACAAAACAAATCCGCTGAGTAGGTACTGATGGGAAGGCAGAAAAAGTGAAACCAAAAAGAAATCCACATGATAACTCGATCCAGCAAACATTTTCCAGAACCCGTGAACCTGACAGCTGTGTGTTATGTTCTCATGCAGGTTCTTATACGTCATCACTGAACTGTAATTGTTTACTTTGGGTTTGACCCCTGTGCCAATGCCATCAAGGGAATAGTTCACCCTGCCCCCCACCCCGGAGCCAGGCCTGGGGAGGGAGCACGAGGGAGAGCGTCTGGTGGCTGGGCATTAGCCCGTGGTGCCCAGCTGGGCGCAGCTTAAAGAGACGACATGGGCCCGCCCTCCTGTAAGCCCACCACCCACAGGAGATATCGTTTCTGTCGAGTGCATGCGTGCAGGGTGGAGGCCCTGGTGGACCGATTCCCTGCTATCAGGGCTGCCTGGAGACGGACCGGACTTGTTTTTATTCTGTAATTGTAATGTGATTACTGAGATTAGTAATCTGTTCCACACACTTTCATTTGGTCATAGTAATAATTTGTATTCCATGTGTTACCACAAGATTTGAGGAGTCAGACTTTATCAGCTGATGAATACGGAGGTGGATTCTGACTGTGTTTCTGCAGGGTGATGACATTATTGTTTTCTGCTTCTAGAGTGCAGCCATGGAGGTGTCAACAACTCTGCAGCAGCCTGATGAGCTTACCTCTGAGTGTGAATATGTGACTGATGCAGCAGATGACCTGGTCCCCAGTGCTGCTGTGTGTCCATCACCAACTTCACAAGCTGACCTTGCAACATCTGAACCCAGACAACCTGAGCCTGGCACCACAACTCATACAGGTACACTAAACATGCCGACGTATCTGTTTCTTTCTTCTTCAGACTTTTTCCAGATGGGTTAGTTGAACCTAAAGTCTGTTGATCTTTAGAGACCTCACTGACTGCTGAGACCACCCCAGAGGATGAAAGCATTCCCACCCCTGTCCCTGCAGCTTCAGCTGCTTCCCCCTTAGAAGCAGCTGTGCCAACTGCAGAAAGGAGCCAAGATGAGAATGAGGAGAACCCTCTCATACATGGTCAGTCTGTGGAGGAGAACATGGGCTCCATCAACCAGGAGGAGCAGAGGACGGTGCAAGATGAAGAAGAGAGGAGTGACGCAGTTGCTGAAGCAGGTACGGTGGATTCGATTTTGGTTTGTTACATTTGGCACTGTAACATAAAGCAGTAGCTCAGTGGTGCCAGTGGGATTCACAGATTTGCCCCCCTAAGAAATCTGGAGCCACATCCATTCAAGTGGGTGAACAGGTTAATCACATTGTTCTAGGTAGTTACATTTCTCGAGAGGCACAGGTCAGCTTAGGTAGTAGTTTACTGTGTAGCTTCAGAGGAGTTTCTCTAGCCGCCATGTGCGCTGCTCAGGAGAACCTTGAAGTTGGTGGTTTTCCTCTTGACAAAATGTGTGGAGGATCATCCACAACGAGACACTCGCTTCTATCAGTGCTATCGTACTCAACAAACTCCCATTATGGGCCTCTGCTGCTTTCATGGTGGCTGTAGCTCAGGAGGTAGAGCAGGTCACCCACTGATCGGAAGGTCAGTGGTTCG
>VUQK01022819.1:22219-38978 GCA_015106715.1 Bujurquina vittata | reverse complement strand
AGGCTGAAAGATGTATAAGTACATTGTGTTTCTGTGTGGATTTTCACAACTTGCTCAGTTTGGCTGGATGGCCAGGTCTAGGAAGAGTTCTGGTCATCCCAAACTTCTTCCATTTAAGGATTATGGAGGCCACTGTGCTCTTAGGAACCTTGAGTGCTGCAGAAACTCTTTTGTAACCTTGGTCAGATCTAAACCTCACCACAATTCTGTCTCTGAGCTCCTTGGGCAGTTCCTTCCACCTCATGATTCTCATTCAGTCTGATGTGCACTGTGAGCTGTGAGCTCTTATATAGACAGGTGTGCGCCTTTCCTAATCAAATCCAATCAGTTTAATTAAACACAGCTGGACTCCAATGAAGGAGTAGAACCATCTCAAAGGGATCTGCAGAAATGGACAGCATGTGAGTTAAATATGAGCGTCACAGCAAAGGGTCTGAATACTTATGACCATGTGATATTTCAGTTTTGTTTTGTTTTTCTGTCAAGATGGGGGTGCTGAGTGTACATTAATAAGAAATAAAATGAACTTTTTTGATTTTAGCAAATGGCTGCAATGAAACAAAGAGTGAAACATTTAAAGGGGTCTGAATACTTTCTGTACCCACTGTACTGAGAAAACCGTTAATACAGTGGAAAACAAGTAAACTAAAACAAACAAAAAAACCCATCTGAGTCTCCCCTCAGCCCTAACCGGTCAAAGCAGATGAGTGCCCCTCCCTGAGCCTGGTTCTTCTGGAGGTTTCTTCCTGTTAAAATGGAGTTTTTCCTTCCCACTGTTGCCAAGTGCTTTCTCATTGGGGGTCGTTTTGACTGTTGGGTTTTCTCTTTATTGTAGGGTCTTTACCTGATGTGCCTTGAGGTGACTGTTTGTTGTGATTTTGCACTATATAAATAGCATTGAATTGAACTGAATCTAAGAGGGTCACTTTTGTACCACCCTTGGCTGCAGCAGTGGGTCTTATGTTAAAAAAAGAAGAATATATAGTCCACTTTCACTGTCTGTGTCTTATGCATTAAGTTGTTTGGTTTTTTTTGTTTGTTTGTTTTTTTGTCCAGCTGCACTGAAACAGCCGTAATATTCAGGATTGAGGAGCACTTTATAAATGAGGACTGTGAAGAGAGCCTGTTTAAGTCAGGTGCACTGGTGGTTCACTGGGCCAACAAACTGGAGTGAGACTGGTTAGGTTGGGGGTAGCACAAGGCTCCATTCAGGGACCTCTTTTTTCTTTGTGCCTGCTGCCATTTGGCACAATTGTCCTGAAACATTTTTTCCATCTTTTCCACTGAAACACACACATACTCTGTCCAGCCTCTCCTCTACTGCCTCACTGATATCAGGGGATGGATGGCACAATGTTTTATGAATTTTAATGAGAAGAAGACAGAAATGTTGTTTAGACCCAGTGACACTTGCAGCTGTGTCAACCTTTCCTTTCTGGTTCTATTCGAGAAATCGAGTATCACAAATTTAAGTGCGAAAATAGATTGTACTTTAAAGCTTGATATTGTTTTACTTGTAAAGGAAGGAGTCACAAACACTTTAGTTCTCATTCAGAAACTTTATATATTGAAGAATCAGAAAAATAATCATATACAGGGACAATATTTGTGTAAAAACAGCAGTAAAGTCCTGCCTTTTGCTGCCGCTCGATTTTTATCTGGTGCAAGCAAGAGAGAGCATATCACTCTAATTTTAGCTTTCCTCCATTTTAAAAACCTTTGCTTTTTAAGTCTCTTAATGCCCCATTTTACCTGTCTGAACTGCTGTAGCCACCTGTCCCCTCTTGTTCTCTCAGGTCAGCAGACCAGATGCTTTTAGACGTTCCAAATATGCACCACAAACTCAGAGGTGATACAGATTGAGCAGTTGTGGCTCTAAAATTGTGGAATGATTTGCTGTTGCATGTCATCCAGGCTCCTTCACTTGCTGTTTTTGTATTCCTTTATCGTTCAACTTCGACAGCTCTTTTGTGTTTCTGTATCTTTTACCCTCTGGCCTTTGTTTGTCTTTTATGTTTGGTGTCATTGTACAGCGCCTAGGGCAGCGCCGTTGTAAAATAAAGTGGTATGGCATTTCTATAACAGTCTGTGATTAATTTCATTTAGTTGAATTGGTCTCCAGCAGTTGGAAGCTACTGTGACATTTTGCATTTGTAAAATAAAACTGAAATTGCTGATGCTGGGCCACCTCTTGATCATGCTAATTAAGACACACGACAAACTTAGTCCTGTTTTTAGATATATAAAAGAATTAATAAATAAAACTGTTTACAGAGAATAATCTTCCTATTTTATTTCAGTTGTTCCAGAGTCTACAATTTACAGCATCTCATGGTTTCTTCTGTAGGTTTTATAGGTTTTCTTTTCCCAAAGTATTATCTTTCTGATTCGTTCCTTTTGTGAAACACATATTGTTAGTGTGGGGCCCTGTAGGGGTTATATAATATGCCACAGGTGTTGGTAGATTGCTATCCATGGCTGGTATTTTTTTAGACTTCAAATATTACTTTCCTTGAAGGCACGGTACATTGGTTTTACATGGTAATGCTTGGGTCGCATATCCACAGTATACTGCTAACGACACCGCTGAGAAACATCTTGCAGCTTTTCTCTCCTCCTTTATGAACTTAAAAGACAGTCATTGTCTCTTTGCTGGCTGAAACAAGTGCAAGATGTTTATTTTAGGCCATAAAGTGTGATATTAATGCCGAAGTTAATACTAAATGATCTGGTACAAGAAGCAGCCAG
This sequence comes from Bujurquina vittata, assembly GCA_015106715.1. Taxonomy (NCBI): domain Eukaryota; kingdom Metazoa; phylum Chordata; class Actinopteri; order Cichliformes; family Cichlidae; genus Bujurquina; species Bujurquina vittata. The sequence goes on along the minus strand of VUQK01022819.1, from coordinate 36,230 downwards.
TGCAACTTTGTTAAAATGAAGTAATATTTAGCATTTTTGAATATGAACACCATACATTTAACTCTGTATGTGCTCATTTATCAGACTGCCCTCTGCTGCCTGCCTAGCCTTCTTCACTGCTTTAAAAAAAATCAGTAGTATCTTGTTATCAGGGTATTGTATTAGCTTCACATTTATGTTCTCATATCTTAAAAGGCTCTTTAAAATAACTGTTTACTGTTGCCAGATCAGTTTCTCAAATGGTCACTCATTCTTTACAAAACTCCCGGCTGAACACATTTTAGAAAGAGCTGCACTCTCTGGAAACTTTTTGCATCTTGCAAGAATTATAAAAGATAGGTTTGGTCAATTAGAACATACAATTTGGTTCAACTGGTAATGGAGTAGTGCTTACAAGGTGAGTTAAATAAATGGGTGGTGAATGATCGCTTAAACTAAGTATCTTCAGTTACTAAAACTCTGTTAGTACATCCAACTTAGATCTTTCATTCCATTTCAAAAGGGCCTTAAGTACATTGAACATAGTCCACTACACTTATTTAACTGATGTTTCATTACTTAAAAAATGTAAGGCAAGTTACCTTATATTTTTTTTAAGGAGAGTCAACTTATCTGGGTTTACAGTGTATATATCCATGAGGTTCCCAGGAAGAAAAAAATAAATGTGCTCTAAATGCTGAAATAGACCCTGAGAATGATTGTGATATGTTCTTGTTACTTGAGTTAGCTTAGGATTACCCATAGTTATACTGATACTACCATGCAAAAATCATGAACCTCTCCTCATTTCTTAATTACATAACTTTCAGTTACTGTTCATCCGCTGTAGGTAAGTTTTTGGATGATAGCTGTTTGGGAATCACCTTATTTGTGCAAAAGTACTATTTTATGCTCGTCAAACTGTGCGATTTTGGCATTTTTCATAGATTCAACTAAAGAAATGGAAACAAATGATATGTTTTTTGCATAGACGGCAAGAAAGATGGAGGTTGCTTCCTTACACAAAAATGAAGGCAATGCGGAAATGCCCTAAACCTGCATTCTATCTGAAAACCACCAGATGGCAATAGCTGTGGTTGCAAAAAGACTTCCAGTCCTAAAGAAATATGGAGAAAACAGTTTGCTGTTAAGTTCATTTTTTTAGTTTTCCACTCATTTTGGGTGATACTGAATACAAAATTCAGGGCTTCAAAACAGGGGTCTGCAGAGTAATGCAGCTGCAGCATTGGCCACTGCTGTTATTGGAACCATGCCTCAACTTGGCAGCCGTATTGTTCAGATGCAGCCACACCTCCTAATGCATGTATGCCTGTAGAGGTAAAGGTCTATAACTCTCTAGCTGTGCCTGAATTCTCAAAGGATTTTCAAACGACTTTGTGTATTACACGTTAGAACTGTGCTTACAGGAGCTCATTCAGACTGAATTCAAAATCTCTTCAACACACTGCTGCAGTCCATGAGTGTCTAACTTTTTCCATTGTTCCATTTGAACAATGTTATGCTGCCCTTTATTCTTTTGCAGCGCAAACGTGAAGTTTAATATGCTACAAAACAGATTTACGACTGAAGTCAATTTATGTGAGTTAACACAATCACGTGTATGCTTATATCAACAATTGATTAGTGTCATTTTGACATCTTTCTGAGACATTAATTAAATTTTTTTTATTTGTTCATTTGTTTCTTTACCTGAGTTCTTTTATTTCTGCCATTTAACATTCTTCTTCTACTTTTTCAGCTGCTCCTTTTAGGTGTCACCACAGTGCATCATCTCCATCACCCTATACCTAGCATCCTCCTCTGTCACATCAGCCCTCTGCACATCCTCCTACACTGCATCCATGAATCTTCTCTGTGGTCCTTTCCTCCTGCCTGGCAGCTCCAGATTCAACATATTTTGTCAAATATATCCACTATCCCTCGTCTGCACATGTCCCGACATCTCAGCCTTGCCTCTCTGACTTTGTCTCTGAACTGCTCAGTCTGAGCTGTGGCTTTGATATAGCCATTTCTAATCCTGTCCACCCTGGCCGCTCCCAGTGAAAATCTTAACAACTCTGCCACCTCCAGCTCCACCTCCTTTTTTTTGTTAGTGCTGCTGTCTCCAAACTATACATCATAGCAGGTTTCACTACTATTTTGAAAACTTTCACTTTTGCTGCTGGCTTTCTGTCACAAATCCCCCCTGGTGCTCAGATCCACCCACTCCACCCTGCCCGTTGCTTTCGATGGTTGACCCCAGGTATTTAAACTTGTCCACCTTCATACCTCTGCTCCTTGCATTTCCACCTGCCTCCCTCTCATTCATACACATTTATTCTGTCAGGCTTCTACTGACTTTCATTCCTCTTCTCTCCAGAGCATCATAGTCCGCAGAGACGCCTGCCTCCTCATCTGTGAACCGCAAAAGAGGTTGATCCCACCCCCACCTCGAACACATATGTCCCTCCTACTGGATACCTCACTACGGTTTCACTGTCCTCATACATGTCTTGCACCACTCTCACATACTTCTCCATCAACACTCTTAGAGCAAACAACACATCTGTAGTGCTCTTTCTTTTCATTTTCCCACACAAACCTCCTGATGCACAGAAGCAGATGTGCAGGTTATGTCTAATACTGGGAGAACTTCATTTTTAGATTGTTTGCTGGGATGGTCAGACCTGCATTTTTTCTTTCAGGTTACATTTTAATAGTTTGATTTATGCTATAAATATCTTTAAACTTTAAGAATGTGCAAAAGTCTTGAGCCACCCATCTTTTATTTATATTTTGTATTGCAGAAGCCAACGTGATTTTTAACAGTAATCGACAAATCAGACAGCTCTTCTGTGATTAATTATAATAAAGGACAAAACATAAAAATTACATTCACTGAGAAAGTTCTGCAGACAAGCAGAGATTTTTTGGGGGTGGGGTGGGGTGGGGGGGTGCTTCTGAGAAAGGCTCTGATTTCACAACTGATAATCAAGAGTTTCACTGAGATGAAAATGATGCATGACAGCTGAACAACAAACAAATCTCTCGTTTCAATGTCGACCCGCCGTTTGGAGAAAATACAAACAGAACTGTTTTTCTGGCGATGTTCTGTTAATATGTCCTGTCAACAATTCCTCCAAAAAGGACCGTGCACTGAGTTAAAATCACACCCTGTACATGGAGAGGGATGTTTATGATGGGAGCTGAAAATCGGGGTCTGGGAGAGCGCAGGCTGGGGCTGAATGCTAATGCTGTGCTAGTTCTCTTCTACCTGTCAGCAGATGCAGTTTTTGCACCTATAAATAAATAAATAAATAACTACTATTGCTGGACACTTTTTTTGCAGGACATAAATCTGTTGTTGCATATGTAGCAGAGCAGAGTGTTAAAATGAATCACAGAGATGTGATATAGTGCACTGAGGAATGCCAAAAGTAAGCAAGCATGGCTGTGAGAGTTATTGTAGTAGTCCTTGTAGTCGTAAGCACAGGGTCAAGACTTTGGGCCCTCTCCTACAGTAGCTTTTCACTGAGTCATCACCCTAAATGTTTATATCAGAGCACCAGACATTTCTGGCATATTTCTTTAGAACAGAATACACAGACACACACACGCACACACTCCAATCTCATAGTACATCCTGTGTAATGGCAATAAAGGTATTCTATTCTATTCTATTCTATTCCTTTTTATACTGCATCTAAAATGGATCCTGCTCTGACAGGCTGCAGTAATAATCAACTCACGTTTAAATTAAAATTTTATTTTTTGTTTAAAAAACATTGCGGGGCAGTTAAATAATCATTTTATGCTTTCGTTCTCAGAAACATTAGTCACCAATAACCACAGAGTACAAACGTCACTTTCTGCCTTGTATTTTGCTTGTTCAGTGCGCACAACCTCCACTTTATTTGCTGCAAGCAAATATGTATGTTTTACAGAAATGTTCAACATTATGATTCTATTATAATTATAGAATCCCTGTGCAAATTTAAAACGCGTTAAATTTGCACAATTTGTAGCAGGCTGTAAATGTATGCGCTTCCATTGGCAGTGCTCCCCCTGATGGATACACTAGACATTAACAGCAGTTTTTCCAAACGCTGCTCAGGGGCATTACCACTCGAGATCGCATTGACCACAATACCAGCGGAGGATCTCATTATGGTGAAGGACCAGCCAAGGACCTGCCATTGTCCTGTCAAGCACCAGCCAGTTAATTTAAATGGCTGTGTCTGTATAGATCGCTCAAAAATATTATACACACTTGCTAGCATTGATAGACATGCACAATTTAGACTTTAGAGTTCATTTCTGACAGTTTTTGGCATTAATACAAAATTGCAGCTTAGCATTGGGCCATATGAGCACAAGAAATACATTTTAAATACATACGCATACACAAGAACTTAAACTATCGGCAACCGACTGGTGACTTATCAGAACATACAGTACATAACCTTTTGCTTTATGGTAAAAGGTTTCCAGCCTCCCTGTAACCCTGAATTGAATAAATGCTTAAGAAAATGGATGGGTGTTATATAAAATACTCCTCCGCCAAGGTAAAAAAAACTTAAAGAAGTTTTTTATTGATCCAAGTCCCTTGATGGTGAACGTAAATGTAGTAATTTCACAGTTAACAACTGTTTAAAATAATACATTATAAATAATAATGTAAAACAATCATTGGTAATATGATAAGGATAATTGATGGTTACATCATCAGTTTGTGCAATAAAAAAATGTTTTCTGAATTCTATATAGTAGTATGAATGGTACTATAGCTGATGAGAATCAGTAACAATTACAGAGTGGTGACATTAACAGATATAATTTTTTAATCTATAATGCATCTGTTAATGGATACAGTGACTAATAAGTGAGATCAAGTATTGCCTTTTTTTTCAGAGCTGCCATATTGTCAGAAATGAGCAAAAGGCATGGGTGAGCAATTTCAGCGTCACATTATATTGTATACTTGAGTAATACAAATGTAAGGTGTATACTGTATGAGGAAGTCCCCAGTGAGTGTCTGTGTATGTGTTATAAATGCAAGGCACCCTCTTTCGGAGGATATAAACCCCATGCTGATGTTATTGACAGAAACACGCTCAAGTCTAACCTGCGGAGTTAACAGAATTTTGAGGAGTACCTGAACAATGTCTCTCTCAGCAAGACGTCCTCTTGAGGATACTCTCACCTCATCTCCATCCAGCTCCTCCATAGCTGAAAGGAGAGAAAGAGACAGAGGGTACATGACTCAACGACAGAACCACAGGGGGAGAATATAAAGAAGGCACAAGATGTTCTTTTGAATTTTCATTGTATAATTGCTGAGGCAGAACAAAGCATGAGGGCTAAGAATGGGCCCTCAGCAAAGAACTGAGGAATGTTTTATGCAGCAAAACTTTAATTCCTCAAGCAAAAATATGGAAATGAAAATAACAACGGAAAGTAATTCCGGCCACTCGTGAACGGGATTGAGGGGCTTAAGAACACTGAGGAGTGTTTAGACAGCCAGTTTAATTATGACCAAATACAGAAGGAAATTATGCCTGGTTGGAGATGTTCCCCTCGAAGGTTAAATAACACCTGCACAACATTTTATATCTTGCATGTGACCAAGATACAAAAAAAGTAATGAAAGTAATGCACAACTTGTGGTAGCAAAAACTTTTGCACAGAATCAGAAATTATTTAGAGGGCAAATGATAAAAAGCCTTGGCTGACATCTTTTCTTGATATCTAATCTGGTTTAAAAAGTTCCCAAAGGAAGTTGTGCCAGCATCAGAGACATTACCTCACTGTCTGTTGGACGCCCTCTTTAAATATCCCCCGAGTGTCACTGTTGGACTTTCTAGCAAAAGGAAACTTGTGCACAAATTATTCAATTCTATTTCAGTTCAGTTTTATTTATATACCGCCTGTTAACAATTGTCTAAAGGTGCCAATATTACAGAGAACTCTGATGATCAGATGAACCCCTTGGAGCAGCACTTGGTGGGAATGTAGCATTCTCTTTTAAACAGGAAGAGACCCCCAGCAGGATCAGGCCATCTGCTGCAACCAGTTTGTGGGTGAGGGGAAGCAAAGAGAGACAGCCAACAACAAACAGGTCAAAAACACTGAGCTGATGAAAGTAAATGGCATGCAATAAAAACACACCGGGAGTAAAAGGGGAGTGGAGGAGGAATGGTCGGTTAGTTATGTGTTATGTGTCTCCGAGCAGCCTGAAGCTATCACAGCATAATTAGGGGACAGCTCAGGGTCTTCTGATTCAGCTGAAACTATAATCTTTATCAAAAGGCTCCTGAATCTTCTGGAATCCAAAGTGGAAGCTGCTGGTGCTTGCCATTCTGCTTTGGGAAACTCTTGGAAGCACATTTACCCTGCGCTCTAAGAGCAAAAAACTCTGCTGGGATAACATGATCCGGACTTCAAGATATGATCATCCTGGAATTTTTGTGCAAGAAGAAGGATTTTTAAAAATCTTCATTAAATGTTATCAACAAATAAAACCTCACTTTTGAGAGGAGAAAAAAACTAAAATGACCCCTCACTCTGGAGAGCAATTTGTAATCTACTGAGAGAACTGCCGAAGGCATCAAAGTAATTGCACAAGATAATTGGTGGAGGTCTTATTTGTGACAGCCTAAAAAAGAATGTTCACCATGCAACACACAATGAGGCCGATACATTAATGACATAGGGGTAAACAAAGTGGAAACATCAAAAACACTCCGTGTTCAGAGCACACAGACAGAGCAAATAGCACGTACACACTCTGAGGTACTGTTAAGCCAGTTTGACCTTGTGACCTCCATCACGCCTGAGCGCTTTCACTACCAATCCCAGCATTCGAGTCCTTAAACGAGTAGAAAATGATGGGCCAGTCAACACAATGAGGAGAGTTTAAGTTGTCCAAGTAACACACTCGCACACAAACAGTTCTCAGTGAAAAGTCAGTCACTGATCTGTGGGCCGTAAGCTGCTTGAACACTTGAGCCCACTGACTTTCCTCAGCTCCTCTCTCGGGAAAGGGTGCCGAGAACTGCTGTAAATAAAGAGCCAATTATGATACAGCGGCTACATGGGCTTCCTGTTTGAGTTCCATTAGGGCAAGCAAAATTCAAGTGCTGCCTGTCAGACAAAACACCATGTGTTTGTGCTTTTGCAAAGTCAGGGTTGTTGAATTTAATTAAACGTGTTTATATTTCAAATGTATTCAGCGCACACGCTGCTGATTCTGCTCAGCTGTATTCTCACTACTTTACTGGAATGTACACTGTGAACAATCTGAGCACCAGTAACGCTGCAGAGGCTGATCTTCATGACTGAGTGCACTTTTTGCTAAAACCGAGAAAGCTTTCATTATTTTTTCCAGAAACACATCCTGGTGAGAAATATTAACCTTTAACTGATTAATCGCTGTCTTTGGAATAAAATCAAAGGTAAATAAAACAGATTCTGACTACTGGATACTTTGTTTGTGCATCACATGGAAACAGAAGTTTCCGGCATTATACATGTATGAGTCAGGCACATTAGACAGTGTGGCTAATTTTTCTTTTTGTTGAACTGTTTCAAGAAAACTTGAGCTCGTTTTGTTAGGCTATTTGTGAATGTTGATGTTATGGGTACATGCTCATAGGGCATATACACAAAACATATAAATACAACTGTTAATCCTTATGTACTGTTCTCCTCAAATTTGAGCAGTTTTGTCATTCAGCGTTGAATAAATATTGATAATTATAGATGTATTTGAGAATTTCTTTATGATATAGCAGTGAGGACAGTGCTGTGAAAAAATATTTGCCTGATATTTTGAAATGCTTTGCATATTTTCACACCTAAATCTAAAGAAACGCAAGAAGAGACAAACAAAGTCATTGACATCTATCAGTCTGGAAAGCATTACAAAGCCATTTATAAGGCTTTGGAACTCCAGTGAACCACGGTGACAGCCGCTATCCACACACGGAGAAAAGTCATCCAGGAGGTCACAGAAGAACCTAGAACAACGTGTAAAGAACTGCAGGCCTCACTCGTCTCGTTTAAGATCAGAGTTCAGAATTCAACAATAAGAAAGAGACTGGGCAAAAATGTTTCAAGGACAAAACCACTGCTGAACAAAAAGACACAAAGACTCATCTCACATTTATCAAAAAACCATGCTGATGATCCCCAAGGCTTTTGGGAAAATATTCTGTAGACTGACGAGACAAAAGTTGAACTTTTTGGACGGTTTACATCCTGTTGCATCTGGTTTAAAACTAATGCAGCACTTGATAAAAAGAACATCACACCAACAGTCAAACACAGTCGGGTCGTGTGACGGTCTGGGGCTGCTTTGCTGCTTCAGGACGACTTGCTATAATTGCTGGAACCATGAATTCTGCTCTCTACAAGAAGACCTTAAAAGAGAATATCTGGCCATTAGTTCGTGCTCTGAAACTCTAGTGCACTTGGGTTATGCAGACGAACGATGATCTAAAAAAACACCAGCAAGTCCACCTCTGAATGGCTTAAAAGAAGGTTTAGCAGTGGCCTCCTCAAAGTCTGGTCTCAATTCAGATTGAGATGCTTTGGCATGACTTTAAACAGGACGTTAGATTTTGAAAATCGTCCAGTGTTCCTGAATTTAAGTAATTCCACAAAGACAAGTGGGCCAAAATTCCTCCTTAATGATGTGAATGACTCATTGGCAAATATCACAATGCTTGATTGTAGTTATTGCCAAGAGTGTTATTAGGTTTAGAGCCAGCTAGGTTTGAAGAACTTTTCTTCACTTAAGAAATGAAATCATCAGTTATACACTGCATTCCATTTTTACTTGTGTTATCTTTGTAACTGTATGTTGACATCATTATGGTTGATGCACCCTGCTCTCTCAAAGAGTTAAGAGTTAATCAGACATTTAATTTTGTCAAATGAGTTATTGATACTTTATAAGTAGATCTCTGGTTCAAAATTCAGTATAGGCGCTTATTATGAGAGAATTCTTACACATATTTCACAAGGATACATCATACCTTTACTCTGCATTATTGTAAGGTCTTTACCTTACAATAGAAGTGCCTTGAGGCGACTGTTGTTGTGATTTGGAGCTCTAAAAATAAAACTGAATTGAATCATTCAAGCTGCTGATCTATTAACTTGGAACTAACAAATATTGAATAATAGTTACTTTTACTGACATGCAAGAGAGTGAGAGTAAGAAGATGCCAAAAGTGACTAAATCTATACACAGACTGTCAGTTTGGCTACATTGTCTATATTTTCCAGCACAATAATATGTCAGCACTGGAGAATTGCATGCTATTGCATTAGCGCTGCGAACAAACTAGACACAATTACAACCTCTTTTGTTTCCCTGAGGCATTACTCTTGTTGTGCTGTGGTCTGTGTTGGTGCACATGAGGCTATAAGGGACAGGTAGCGTCATAGCTTATGGTATTATGGCATATGGCAATGTACTTGGCGACCTCCACAGGCACAATTTAGCCCATATGGAATAGAGAAGTGTTTTCATGCTGTATATATAGAAAATCTGATTTATGTGTACGATTTGATGTGTTACAATAATTGGATACATTTACATATAATTGTACATATTGCCTCTTTAAAATACAGCACAGAAGAGAGGAGAACAGAAAGAGAGAGTCACACACACGAGACTCAATAACAGCTACTGGAGAGGTATAGAAAGGAGCTATTAAAGGCTGGCTGTGTTTCGAGAGCCTTGATCCCATATATGAGTGAATATGCATATATTAGTATGCAGTAGTGAATGTGGCGGTGCTTTTGGGATATTGCTCCTGGAGATCTGTATATGAGGCTGGGAGGGAAAAGTATACCCACTAGAATTAACACCACAACAAAACTGAGTGCGTGAAAGACTTTTGAAAGATTGCGTGATCGCAGGTGCAGTTCCTCTAATCTCTACAAGCAGATGCCCACAGAATAGAGGTCCCTGTGAACTACCAGGCATCGTACCATTCAGTAGGCCAAAGCAGTTACTGTTATGCTGTTATCAGTAAGAAAGGTTCAAAACAACAGCAGCTGCTACAGTGCCTGCAGTAAAGACAGCTGGATGAAACGTGTTAAATACACCTGAATGCTATTTCTTTCATATGTAATGTTTGACACAATGGCAAGGTCACTAATTATAGAACAGCTTGTGTAGATAATGGCTTCATATAGGTCTAAAAAACAAGACAATGTCGGATTTGGGAATTAATATATGAGTGTAATGATGTTCACTTTCAAATCTGGGAGAGACGTTCTTCTATCAGTTACCCAAACCCTTGATTTATGCCTGCTCTGTTTGCAGTAAATACAAATAAATTTTGTGCAGCTATCTTTGTGAGAGCCAGTTTTAGGAGGATGAAATGTCATGAAAAGTAGAAATTGTTGGCTGGCTTTTAATTTTTCACACTCACATTCAAATGCTGTGAAGGTTTTACGGAGAGTTTGAACTAACCAGATGAGAAGTTGTTGAGATAAGGGAGGAGCAAAGGGAACGGACTGATGCAGATTTCTGAAATGATTATTTTTCATCTGTTCAGTGACACAGAAGCTTCATTGGCAGTAGAAATCCCACGCTTATAATTGGTAAACAGACAGGAAATGTTGGAAAAGAGAAGAGTGGAATGGCATGGAGCAAATGTCCGGGGCTCAGCTGCTGAGGGCCTCGTCTCCTGTCACGTAACAACTCGGCTTTCAAGCAACCCCGCTGACTTTTCCACCTCAATGAAGCAAAAAAACTTCTTTGCAATTTTTATGGGCAAATTGAAAATGTGCATAAAAACAGCTGGATGGAAGTCCCTCACTGGGACTGAACCGGGCAGGACAGCACTTGCTTTCTGTGTTCTGAGTGTGACTCTCCTTTTCCACGGTCACTTTTTGTCACAAAACAAACAATGGACCCTGTTAGTATACCCAAACACTTACCATCGAACTCAGCCGGCCCAACACCTACGATGATAATGGAAAGAGGGAGTGATGCTGCCTGTTCAGACAAACAGAAAGATGATGCACAGTTAGTTCAGCAGACTCATAAAGTTTGGGTGAAAAGCAGAGAATTAAATGCTGATTCACACTTGTTAAACATTTTATCTTGTTTTAAGCAAGACTATTAACCTGATACTGCAGCCTACATTTTGTGATTTTTAAAGTGATGATCTGCGAAGTTTGCTTTGGTCTGCATGATAGGTATTTAGGATGGAGACAATATAAAAACATTATTCTCACTCCCCACACAAAAAGGCATGCAGCAAAGTCAAAGGGATCATGAAGGACTGTTATCCATCAGTCTGCCTGTGGATTTATTTTTTAACACATGCATGCAAGTGAGTTGTATGCATGTGGTGTTTGTTTACTCACATTGACCACAGCCTCTTTGGTCTGGACCATGTCAGATATCACTCCATCTGTGATCATCAACAGGACAAAGTACTGAGAGCCATCTGTAATCTCTGCTGCACAGCTGGGGAATGTGCACACACACGCGCACGCACACACACACACACACACACATACACACACACACACACACACACACACACAAAATCACGGGTTAAAGCTAATAATCGTCCTGTGCAAAGTAAATACAAGAGCACCTGCCTGTTCTCGGTCCCAGGAGGAGCGAGGAGACTCAAGCTTTGGCAAATAAACATAGCTAAAATTATTCAGACCTAATACTGAAATAGAAAACAGTTTGTAGTTGTAAACCAATAGTGTTATATCAGAACAAAAATCAATTAAAACATACCAAAGTGAAAGCAGTCTCTTTCCTTTCATCTCAAACATTGTTCTGTCATAAAACGCCTTGCTTGTATGCGTCTATCCATTACTTCCATCTTGTGGCCACAATTGACTATTTTTGTTGGAAGCACGCATGCCTTGGATACCATTGGAAACTGTAGCATGTCTCCATTTCATAGGCATATCCATCTGGCTGGAACTCAACCTGAGAGGCCAGCGGCTTTTTCTGGTTACTTGCACATGCGCATTGTGGTTAAGTCGCCAGTCTTTGATGGGAGACTGATGAAAGATTTATTAAATCCGGTTTGATAAAACAAGCAAGTTGAACAGGTGCGAACTCAATCAGCACTTTCAGATTATTAGAAATCACTTGGTTTATCAAACGTGCAAAGTTCAAACAGCTGTTTTGCCAAAACACCACCTTCATTTTTCATTAATATCTCAATCTCCCCCATAGATATCGATCATTACCATGTCACACAGTGTTGAAGTCTTTTAATTTTCTGTGATTTTTTTTTTAAATTAATATAATCAAGATGTATACTTCTTTTTCCAAGCTCATTGTAAACCTTTAATCTACATTCAGAACCCCATAAATGAAAACAGAATTTCAGGATTTCCAGGTGCCACGGTGGCTCAGTGGATGAGCAGGCGACATGTATGCCACACACCTGTGGTGCACGTGGTCCAGGTTTGCATCTAACCTGTGGCCCAACCATGGTGGCGTGGTGGTTAGCCCTGCTGCCTCGCAGCAAGAAGGTCCTAGATTTGAATCCACTTTGGCTGGGGCCTTTCTCTGTGGAGTTTGCATGTTCCCCCCATGTTTGTTGGGTTTTCTCCAGGCACTCCCATAGTCCAAAGACATGCACTTAGTGGGGGTAGGTCAACTGGTGATTCTAAAATTAGGCACGAATGTGAGTGCGAATGGTTGTCTGTCTTTCCATGTTAGTCCTGCAACAGGCTGGACACCTGTGCAGGGTGTACCGTGCCTCTCGCCCTACAACAGCTGGGATAGACTCCACCCCCCCACCCCCCCACCCCACCCCACCCCCGCAACCTTGAAAAGGATAAGTGGAAGATAATGGATCAAATTTTAGGATTTCTTTTGTACATTTATTAAAAAGAGTTAATTGAAATATAGCATTTATATAAGTATTCAGACCCTTTACTTAGTACTTAGCTGAAACCTTTGGCAGCAATTACAGCCTTAAGTCTTTTTGGGTATGCTGCAACAAGCTTTTCACACTAGGACTGGGGGATTTTCTGCCATTCTTCTTTGAAAATCATCTCAAGCTCAGTCAGGTTGGATGGGAACTGGACAGCCATTTTTAGGTTCCTCCAGAACTGTTTAAAGAAGTTCAAGTCAGGGCTGGGCCACTCTAGGATTCAGAGTTGTCCCTAAGTCATGTTGGAAGGTGAACCTTCAGCCCAGTCTGAGGTCCTGAGCACTGTGGAAGAGGTTTTATTGAGGGTATCTTGATACTTGGCTCCACAACTTGATACTCCCACCAACATGCTTCACTGTTGGGATGGTATTGGGTAGGTGATGAGTGGTGCCTGGTTTCCATAACATTTACAACTGAGGCCAAACAGTTAAATCTTGGTTTCATCAGACCAGAGAATCTTGTTACTCACAGTCTGAATATCCTGAAGGTGCATTATTGCAAACTCGAGTAGATTTTCATGTGCACTGAGAAGCTTCCATATACCCACTCTGCCATAAAGCCCAAATTAGTGCAGGGCTGCAGTGATGGTTCTCTGGTTTTTGCTCTGATATACATTATTAGCTGTGAGGCCTTCTATAGAGAGGTGTGTGTCTTTCCACACACAAATCAGTGAGTACCATTTTGAGTTGCTGCAATGAAATTTTGGTAAAATGGACTAGCCTGCTGCATCATTTTTTTTCACGCTGATTTTCATGGTGTCTTTGAATTCAGAATTAGGTTGATAATTTTCATTTCCATCAAATGATGTAGCATACTGTACTTTCATTCCCAAAGCAATTCTCAGTCCATATCAGTATAGATATCCCGCATGATATTTTTCCTCATTGAGATCTGATTTGTTTTTAGTGTTTCTTTAATTTTTTGAAAAGTGTAAACATTTTTTTTATTTGAAATCAAATTTTTTTTAAATTTTTTTTTTTTTTATTTTATTTTTTTTTTAATTTTATCTTTAGAATTTTTTTTTTTTTTAACTGATGATAGATTTGAAAATTCAGAGCAGCTTGACACAAAGACCAGTTCCACCGGGCCTTTTC